>CM077263.1:16263375-16290875 GCA_039654775.1 Spinibarbus caldwelli
GTATTACACTCAATGGGCACCTAAAATGTACCTTGATAAAAATAAGGAACTTTTTGTAAACTATTCTTATACTTCAGTACTATATTGATGATACACAGTTTCCATGTGCAGTTATATAATATGCATTTTAACATGTTGGTATTTATAAACTAGTGCTGCAAAAATGTTCTTGACCCATTCCCTGGAGATGCGCCAGCGTGTGCTGGGGCCGGATCACCCTGACTGCGCCCAGTCTCTGAACAACCTAGCTGCTCTCCACAGTGAAAGGAAAGAGTACGAGAGTGCCGAGGAGCTTTACGAAAGAGCACTTGACATCCGCAAACGAGCACTCGCCCCAGATCATCCCTCTTTCACCTATACCCTCAAACACTTGGCTATGCTTTACAAGCGTGGGGTGAGAAACCACAGGAAAGTGTCACAACTCACTAGCTCTGCAGAGCATATGACAAGCAAGTGGCAATTATGCATACATTCATTCTGCAATGTTTGTCTTTGTGTGCTTTTATATTTTTAAAATTATTAATGAATCTTTGACCCTTTTAATTGGCTGGCTGTCTGTGTGTTTGATAGGGGAATCTGGAAAAGGCAGTTCCTCTATATGAGCTGGCTCTTGAAATCAGAGAGAAGAGCTTCGGGCCTAAACACCCCAGTGTGGCCGCCGCTTTGGTTAACCTTGCAGTGCTCTATTGCCAGCTGGTGAGAAACGTCTCAGACTTTGCCCACCTGCTGTATTGTAAAACTATCCAGTCCCCTCTGCTATCTGATGATGTGACTCATGGGATGCGTGTTTGTGTTGCAGAAGCAGCACAGTGATGCATTGCCTTTGTACGAGCGCGCTCTAAAGGTATATGAGGACAGTCTCGGCCGACTGCACCCTCGTGTTGGAGAGACTCTGAAAAACTTGGCTGTACTCAGGTTAGCCATATTTTATTAGCTCAGCTGTACAAGTTAGATTTAGATTAAATTCATTGCACATTCAACAAATGTGTTAGGGGCCATTCACACAACGTGTCTCAGGAATGGTTTAAAAAAAAAAAAATGTAGAATGTCTCCTCCACCATCAAATAAAACAGTTTCCGTGCCAGCTTGATACTGTAAACAAAAGCTCGCAACACTTGCCCCGCCTCCGGGGTCTTCTGATTGGTTCATTATTTTGGAATTGACATTGATGAGCGGTGCTGTGTGTAAAAGTTGAAATTCTAAACTAGACACGTCATCTTAAAAACGAGGTGCGAGCACAATGGTCATACACAGCCGTCTAGTGGGTTTACATAGAAAAACAATGGAAAAATAGCAAATTGGAATGGACAGACGCATACTGTGTGAACAGCCCCTGAGAAATTGCTCATATAATTATTACAATATAAGGATAATATTACACTGTAAGCATATGATTTGACAGTTTTGTATGTTAATCCTAAATTGGCATAATTCACAAATGTTGTCGTCATCCGAAATCTTCACAAAAAGACAAATATTTACAGCAGTCAAATATGAAGTGCCTCAAGGATCTGTATTAGATTCCTTGCTGTTTTGATTATACATGCTGCCCACAATATATTACATTTTGTAAATCTTGTATTTCAATGTAAATAATAGAGGAAAAGTAATTAACTGTATCTTGAAACCAGAATTTTATAACTTACGCCAGTAAGCAAGCAAATAGGAACCATCCAGAACACCCTAGCAACCTCACTGCAACAACATGGCAGCTACTCTCTTACTTTCTCAGCTATGAAGAGGGAGATTTCGAGAATGCTGCTGAACTGTACAAGCGAGCAATGGAAATAAACGAGGCGGAGCCATCTCTGGTGTGTGGTAAGGCCCCTTCACGTCCCTCATCTAGTGGCGATACGTTTAGCCTGCGAAGCCCTGCCTTGCCTCACTCCTCAAGGTGACACCTGACCCCTCAACATGTACCAAGGTGTACTCTTACTTCTATTAATCAAGCCATATTGGCCACACTTGCTGTGTTCAGGCATGTGCGGGAAGTCTACACGGAGCAATCAAATATGTATGGTAAGAAAACATTGGAATCCAACTTGGTTCTCATTCGTAATTTACTGTAATTTACAGTATGAATAATCAGTGTTTTAATGTATTATTCATTGCAACTGGGTTTATAAAAGGTGCTCTTTGACTCTCAAAATCGCAAAAACTGAGAAAGTGTTTTATACCTGTGATTTTCAATGACCGTTGAAACACAGCACTCCATACCATCAGCATACCAATGACATTTCAAATGCACTGCTGTTAAACTGTGAGGTGTAGTAAAGTAGTGTTTAGTAAAGTCACTATGACCAGAATAGTGTTATTTATGGAAGGTTAAAAAGATTTGAGAGATAAAAAAAAGTCACGAGATGTTAAGTTGTGGGTTGTGAGATATGAAGTCAGAATTACAAGAAAATAAGGTTGCAATTATGAGAAAAAACTCTAAAGTCACAAGATATGAAGTTGCAGTTAAAAGTGTATAGTAGCAATTAGGATAACATTGCAATTATGAGATGTGCAGTTGCAATTGTGATATATGAAGTTACAATTGCAACAAATAATGTTGCTATGAGATATGAAGTAATTTAAAGAAATAACATTATAATGTGTTTTTTCTTCTCTCAGATGGCAAAAGGTTGTTCATGCAATGCAATGCATGTTTACTTGATAGTAATTTTTTTCCCCCTCAAATTATCACTGTGACAAACTTTTTTATAAACTTGAGTACAAGTCAAATAACTTGGTTAAAGTTCAAAATGTTGGTAGAAGAAATATAATTACCTTGGTATTTTATACAATGTCAGTATTAGTTTCTTCCAAAGCACTTTTCACTTGCATGGTACAAAAACTTTTTGGAAACAAATCTAGTCACATGGCATGTGAACTGAGATCTCGAAAAGCTAATGTGTGACCAATTTTAGCACATTTGTTTCAGGTTTCTATCACAGCTGCCTTCAGCATATGCAAATTACTCTGAGTGCAATTAAAACACAAAGTCAAGCATAATGAAGTTTGCATCATTTTAGAATTGCAATACAATGACTAAAATACCTTGCAAACGTGTAAAATATGTGGTCTGAAATGTTCTAGGGTTTCAGCGCCTTCCTCTGGCCTATGACCTGCTTCCTGTCATGCAAAGTAACCTTATCACCATAAAATGCAGAACTGTTGTAAATTGCACAGCATTACTAAAGGACAGCTGTCAGACATAGCAATACAAAACACTATAACATGATATCAAGATACAGGTAATCAATAAGATGAGTCTGATTATATTATATTCATTATTTTATTTATTGTATAGGTCTCACGTTTCTGCAAGGGAACATTTAAATGGTTCAACACCATAGAATACAGCATCTGCAATAATTATGCTTTTTGTAATGCACAATGACAGTGTCATATGTAGTTTAGTTTATACAATGACTGTTCATTTGAAAAGTGCATCTATAATAGATCCATATGACATTATGACCCATATTTTTGTATTTAGAAATAGTACTGCTGTTTTTTTTTTGTTTTGTTTTTTTTTAAATTCTGAATTGTGTGAATTGTCTTGCCATATCACATGTGCCTGGTTTTGATGGCTACCTGTTTACTTAGGAGGGACATATATAATGAAGGCACATGAATATAAAATACAAAATGGAAATGCCAAACTCCAATTTCTGAATGTTTGCAAATACTTAAGGGTGTTTGAAAACTATTTGGAAAGGTGCTAAAGTAGAATCAGTCTAATGTGCCTCATTTTGTAGCAAAATCATCTTTGAACTGTTGGATTCTGGGAAAACATGCTAATTATTTAATAATTTACTCTAAACTTCCATTATGGCTTGTATTACATGACATTGTTGTCTTACATTTTGAGCCAGGACTTTTTATTCACTGCCAAAAGAGGTGTATTTTATATTCAAATTCTTCTAATGCACATGGTCCATGCACAAAATAATATTATTGTGTATTATCTACCAATAAATAGATAATTAAATGAAAACAACAATTGTAGAGGTTTTTACTCAATACAGAGGAAAACAGGCTTCTTTACACTGATCTACTAGTTTAAATACAGGGGGGAAAAAAGAATGTAACAACAAATTATTTTTTTTCTTTTGCATTATTACAATGTTTAACCTTTCAATACAATCAGGCTGAAAATATTTGTGTGATTTTCTTTATATCATCTGGCTGAGTGTCTACAAGCACATTCAGTAGACATGACAATAACATTAAGATGTGTGACTGAAGTATTTGTTTCCGTCACATAGCTGTTAACAACAGCTATTTAAAAAAAAAAAATCTTTCAGATCGATTAACCATTTCATGCCAACTCTGAAACATTAACACTGTGAAAACAAAAGATCAGCAGTAATGTCAATTCACTATTAAGACTTTTCAGTAAATATCTTGCCTGTTACAGGCTGCTTGCAAAAACAGAATAAAAAACTAAATCCAAACTCATTTAGTACGAGACCTCAGATGTTACATGTATGTAAGTACAAAATAATAATGAGTTTGTCTTTAGTGTCTGTGGGAGAGTTCTTTTCTGAGTTCAAGGATGTAATTTTCCTCTTGTTTGTTGATCCCTTACATCTTTTTCATCTGAGCCATCAGCTCTTCTAAACTCTGGTCTGTTTCCTCCACCGTCTCCCCTGATGCTCCATCCTGGCAAAGAGAAAGAACACAGTATTACACATACATGGAAGTTAAAAGACAGTAATGATTACCAAGGCTACATTTATTATCAAAAATACAGGAAAAACACTATTACATTTAATATATTTTAAAATGCTATTTATTCCTGTGAGGAAAAGCTGAAATTTCAGCATCATTATTCCAATCTTCAGGGTCACATGATCCTTCAGAAATCATTCTAATATGCTTACTTGCTGCTCAAGAAACATTTCTTCCAAAATTAAAATGTTAGTGTTAATTATTTATCAGGTAATTGCATTTTGTTTTCATAGGATGTTTGAGTTATTATTGATCATATAAGCATCTGACCCAAACCAAAAATTGCATCAAATATTATAAAATGTATCTTCAATGGGTTGTACTTTGTCAGGTATGGTGTAGGCTACAGTAATGCCCTCCGGTAGATCTGGTACTGGTCCTGATGCGTCCTGTAGCTCTGCCTCTGACACCTCTGACACCAGCTCAATGCCTGACAGAAAACATCACGTTCAAGCTTACGTAACATTTACAGATTTCTGTTTTATGAATGAGACGTGTTTTGTTTGGGACGCCAACCCCATTCATTGTCCTCATGCACCACTTCCTCTTCTTCCTGTACCACTTCCTGCTTTGGCCGCTCTGCTTCTTTTTTCTGGAGTAAGAAAGTAAGGAATAAAGACCATATACTGTTAGTATCAATACTTTGTTTTTTGTCACAGTATGCTTTTTTTTTTTTTTTTTTACATCAATGATTAAATAACTTGCTTAGAGTCGCTGATAATATTTTTGAATTTTGTAAACCATAGAAAACAATTAAAAGTGATGTTCAGCAAATTTGAAACCATTTCAAAGATTTTAGTTAGATTTAGTTATTTTTTTTATTCATTACAGAAAATGAATAAAAAAAATAACAATTTTATATAAACTTGAAAGAAATTATAACGAATGTAAATTAATAAATTTAAGAAAAAAAGTTCCAGAATCAAGAATTTAACAATGTTGTGGTTAAATAATATTTCATTATTATTTATTTTATTAATCATAAAAGGTATAAAAAATCCAGTTTAGCAGTAAAGGTCCTTGCACAGAGTCTGAAATTTTCGTATGTGGTTTTTCGTATTCGTCATCCAAACCTTGCACAGTCAGATGCATCAATTTAACACCTCGCAAAATTCTTGCTACGGATGCGAAAAACAGAAAATCAAACCCAATCCTAATTTTTTTTAATGACAGATGACAGTTTCGGAGGCTGTGTGTAAACTTGATTGACACAACGTGAGGTTGTATTATTTTTTTAACGTGCAAAAATTTCAGACTCAGTGTGCAAGGACCTTAACACTTAAAAATGAGTGTTTATGTTTGCATTTGTAGGAGCGTCACCTTGTACTCGTCCTGTTTTCGTCTGCAGTGTCTGTCGTCACACTGTGGGTTGGCCCTCATTGCCATGCTTGGGAAGAAATCCTGCATGGCATTGTAGCCCAGGTAATAACTCACTGTCCCAAACCCCAACAGATACCTACAACACAGACAATCTCATTCCAGACCATGTGTTTTAAAGTCCTTTGGAAGTCTTGACAGGGCAAGACCTCTGAGGAATTGAAATGACCATGGAGTGATGGGTTTGGCTGGTTAGTTAGCATAGTTCAGTTCGGTTCAGTTACAAAAATGGCTTTATTTTGCCATCTAATGGCATATGTGTGATACTACAGCATTTACTATCCACTACACAAAGTAATCAGTATAACTAAACTGTAGAATACATCACAGTTAGGCCTGTGGTTATGGTATAATCTTAACCCTGTAAAGCCTGAAAAATGAATTAAGTTGTAAAAATTATTATTATTTTCTAAATGGAACACTTTATTTGAACCTCGAGACAAAATATTCCAAAAATAAATAAATAAGGTTTGCATTTATTTTTTGACTATCATATTATGTCTTTTATGGCACTGTGTTCCAAATTATTATGCACATATCAGTAGTGTTTCAGTAAAATAAACATTTACATTTTAGTTTTTCAAAGAACGTTTTTGTTTTATTTTCATATATTTTTAGATAACTAGCAATCTCAGACAGGTTTGTTAAATAGTTTTCCAGGTCTTCTGAAGTAAATGGAAAACCTATTTAAAGAGGTTGTTCCACCTTATTAAGCAATTGAGAGTTCTCATGAAATATGGGGAGGAAGAAAGATCTTTCTAAAGATGAAAAGCATAAAATAGGGCAAAGTCTTGCAATAGCCATGAAAACAAATATTTTGTAAAAACTGAATAGAGATGAACAAATTATAAAAAGGGATTAAAAACAGCAGGGTTAGACCTGTACTGAATCAGCATGATTGTATGTTGGGGTCTTACTTCAGGACATTCTGCACAAGGAGCCCGGCGACCACTCCCATTGTGGTGGGCAGACTGGCAGCACACACCCCGTCTCTCTTCAATGTCTTCTCGTCGATATTTGCAGCCACTACAAGAGGAGGTGCACACTGACACACACACACACACACACAACTGGATCAGATCACTGTTTCCCACTCATCTGACATTTGACAGAAATAAACAGTGTTTTATGAAGCTGGTTTGTAACACAGAAACTAGACAGCAGAAGAGAGTACAACCATATGAAATGATCATAATTCATATTCAAGACACACGGTATGAGTTTTGGGAGTGTGAGTGTGTCATACAGCAAAACAGGCAGTTTCTCCAGGAATGATGAGCTGGATGTGTCCGGAAACGGCATTCTCACTGACACCCGACTCCATCCAGATCTGACCCAACTCATTACATGCCTATAAGAGAGAAACAAACATGTAAGTAATTGCTAAACTGCAGTGACTATGTGAAAACCACAAAAAAAAAAAAAAAAAAAATCAAAGTTCAATATTTTTACAATTTAGCAAAAAAAAAAAAAAAATAATAAAAATTATCATTCATATATATATGTATAAAGAAAATAATTTTAAAAAAGTTCTTACAGTTTAATGTCAAAAACTCACTGTATTAATGGCCATCCGAGCCTCAAAGTTATCAACACAACTGAGGACCAAATCTACAGGCTTCCCCTCCTCAAGTCCTCCGTGACTGAAAACACAGCAAGCAAAATTGTTGTTTATTATAGTCAAATTGAAAATGAGAAGGAAAACTTGGATCCTACTCAGGTAGTTAAAAAAAAAAAATAAAATAAAAAAAATAAAAATTCACCTAATGCGGTCCATGAAATGCGTGAAGTTGTCCATTGTGGTGATGTTGTAATTGTGGGTCTCAAAAGCAACATCTGGATTAATGTTCCTATGCAGGAAAACACATAATTAAAATGGTAAATATCAACTAAAATACTGGAAAATATTTCTAATCCACATCACAATTTGTTAAAAATAAAAACAAATAATATATAAATAAAATTAAAGAAAGCTGAGGTGGATTTCAATTAAAGAATAATAATAAAAATAATAATAATGCTGAATAAATAAGTTTGATAAGCAAATTAACCTAGTTGTTAAATACAGTTTCTACTGACCAAAAGCACTGAATAAAGTGAAGTAGTTTTTTTGAAACAACAATTCATGCTTTTAACTCTTTTAGACTTGACTAGAAATATATGCAGATTTGATGCTCAAGAAATATTTCTTCTTATTATTAATGTTAAAAACACTTGTGCTTTTTAGGATTGTTTGATGTATAGAAAGTAAAAAAATAAAAAATAAAAAAAAATTGATTTTCATATATATATATATATATATATATATATATATATATATATATATATATATATATATATATATATATATATATATATACACACACACACACGACTGTCACTTCTGATCATCCTTGCTATATACAGGTATGTTAAGATGATTAACCTCCCCCTCACCTAAGAGTGTGTTCTGCAGCCTCAACTTTACTCAGCCCTGCCTGATGTGGCTGGAAGAAGAGGCGGTTCATGTTGGCCAACTCCACCTTATCATAGTCAAACAGCAGCAACTGCAGGGAAGAAATCACAGACACAGCAAAAAGAGGCATGACAGTCTGTTACCGCAGAGCCGAGGCATGTCTCTGGGGGTTATGCTGTTGGCTTCCCTCCTGTACTCCAACTGACAACACACACTACAAGAATATGGGGTTTGAAGAATGCATCAATTTTAACTGAAAAACATTAAGGATGCACGCCATAGATGGGCCAATCAGTGCATCTTTACATTTGATTCATCTGTTCTATATATATTAGATCTACATATTGAGGAATGAGGATAAATATGCATTACCTTACCAATGCCACATCTGGTGAGCATTTCTGCAGTGACACTCCCCACTCCTCCAACTCCCACCACTGCCACAGCATACGAGCGGATTTTCTGAGAATGACAGCAGATAGTGGTCATCTAAACACGAGCAAGCAGTTATCAATATAAAAGTCTCATAAATACTCATGTTTACCTCGTAGTCTTGAACTATGCCCATCCTTTTGAGTGCCATCAGACGACTGAGATATTAAATATAAAATGAAAGTGACACCGGTTTAGCTTTCCATGTGTTCAAAAACAAGTCAGTGATAATAAATATAGCAGCATCCAGTTTCTCACCTGTATGGATTTGAGTCTACGACTTCAGCACTCATTTGATCAATCTTTGGTCTGAGATGATGTTCAGCATCACTTTGCTTCTGTTTGGATTTAATTAGTTCGTTTTCTAACTCACGGATTCGCAGCTTCAGTTCCTCAACGGTGGCCATTTTTTCTTTAAAAATCCTATATTGTAATAAACACGAGTTGATATGATCCGATGAGAAAATAAAGCACGCCAAAGATTAATATTATTGTACACGTCTGCACTGTTAGAAATCAGCTGGCGAAGAGTGTGTCTAGATATTGAGACCGGAGTGAAACACATAGAACACAGGAACGAAAGTTCCCTCAATTAATGATTCCGGCAAATCGGTTCGTTCTTTTAAAATAAATCAAACCGACTGGTTTAAAATAATAATAATAATAATAATAATAATAATAATAATAATAATAATAATAATAAAATAATAATAATAATAATAATAATAATAAATAAAAATTAAAATAAATAAATATTACTGCACCACATGTATATAAACATATACTACAGTTTATTACGTTTAGTTCAAACATTTTTTTCAAGTTGAATTTGTTGGAGTCATGACTCTTCGCCGTTTAGAGCCTAAATATAATTTACATTTAACAATACTACAATTTATTTACAATATTAAGTATTTTTGCATATGAACAAATCAGTTTTTTAAGTTTTTTTTCAAACTTAAATCAATTAATTGAAAAGATTCGATTCAGAATTCGAATCGCACTGGATTCTAGAATGAATGTGTAACTATGGTAACAGCATAAACACCACTGTTCTTTGTATTTGGAAAATAATTAAATGTTTTCCTCTCACTTCCAAAAATACCTAGAGTAAAAATAATAGTTGAATTTAACAATAATTTCTTTCGTGACACTACAATCCTCCAGTCCGGTGGGTGGCGGTCATATATATTTAATATTTTCTCCCATTTCACCAAAGAAACAGAAGTGAGGCGGAAGTCATCTTCAGAGCTAATGGCGCGAATGAACGGAATACGGCTTCAAACACATAGATTTTCAAAATAGAATACAGACAGATTATCAAGTGAATTATCCTGCTGTTTTATACAAGAGATGTCTCTATGTGTCTGTGCAGAAGTGATAAAAACGAAGTTGAAATGAAATCAAAGTCTTTTAGAAATTAGTTTTAATCCTCGTAATCGCTGCTTTGTCTCGCGGTAAGTCTTCATTTGTTATTATGAGTGTTTGTTTAGGTTGTTTTATTTGAATAAATTAATAAAGACACACTATATTACTTGGTTTCAAAGCTGTGCAGCATTTTGACAGTCTTTGACGTCTCGTCGGCCTTGTTTATGAGATAATCAAAACAACCTGCAATGAGAAGTCGATTATTAGTGCATTATTGGTGTTATAATCCTAAATAGCATCCAGTTTTTGTTCAATTTTTATATTAAATTGCTATTTACCTTGTTGAACCTAATAAAACAGAATATACAGGATAGTATTAACGTACATTACAGAATAACACTATGAGATAACGGGATACTAATGATTAGCAGATGTTTACATTGTTGATATTAAATTGTTGATATTAAATCCTTGCACGTTTGTTTCCACATGATGTAGATTATATGCCACCATGTCAAAAGGCAACGAGGCATACATTGTGAAATTTGTTGAACGCAGTGGACAGAAGAGTGATCTGGCTCTCCAGGCCTATAAGGTGATCATAATGTGTCATTCTTCTTAACATCTGTCATTAAATGCTTCTTATCCTTTAAACATTAATAGTACTACTTGACGTCTTTTGTTCATATAATCATATGCTTGTCTTCAGGCAATAGTGGAGCTGCAGTCAGAGAAATATGTGCAGATGCTGGATGAGGAAGTTGCGTTAGAGCTGGACCACAATGACAAGTCCCTGTTTGTTTTCAGTGACTTCACCAGCTGTGCCTTTGACCACTGCAGGAGGGTGCGTTTATGTGACGAGTCATTTATAACTCAATGGGCACTTTCATTCCATTCCATCAAAAGAAAATATAATTTCACATTCTTTATGTTTCAGAAAATGTGTCAGTTATGATGATCTTGGTTAGTGATGAATTTTTTGACTGAAATGAATTTATTCAAATTAAAGTTTTCATTTAGCAGGAAACAGAGAAAGTCTATCTGAGTAAATTCAGGTAACTTGGTATACTGTTCAAGGAGTCGTGTTCACACATATAAACCAGTCATAGTTTTATAGCAAACAAGCTGCCTTCATTTTAGATTAACAAATTTTATATATTGAAGTCTGACATATTTAATGTTGTAGCTTATTAATACCATGTGCACAAAATAAAGGATGACACAATCAAAAGGTGTCATCAGTGAACCACTAATTAAACATTACTGTTTTGGCCTTCCAAAACTTTTTTTATTTCCCCAAAATATTCTTGGTTGGCGAAATTTTAGTACATCACTAATCTGTGTGTCATTTACCAAAAAAAAAAGAAGCTGAGAGTGATGTATAACTTCAGTTTTAATACCTGTACTCTTGTGTTTAAAAGTTTGGAGCAATTAAGTTTTTTTTTTTATTTTATTTTATTTTTTATTAAATTATCAACATTTATTTGAAATAGAAATTTTTTGTAACATTGTAAATGTTGTTACCGTCAGTAAACTTACAAAACTGTATGTTTGTTATATTCACAGCTGGGATGCAGGATTGTGAGTCCTCTGGTAGTGCTGTTCTGTCTGCAGAAGCAGAGATGTGTGCCCAAAGCAGAGCAGCCTGTGTACAACATGGCAATGGCTGATGTCACTGTCTCTTGCACCAACCTTGATAAAGAGGCACGGGTAAGGAGAAAACATTTACGATTAAGTCTAATCTATAATTGTTAATTTTCTCCACGTTTGCTTACCTAATGTATTAAGTGGGATTGAAATAGTGAAATATTTACATCTGTATGTGCAGATCTGCATGACAAATAAGCAGCTGTTTTGTTGTACTTGTAGAGTGAAGTGATGGATCTTGTTCAGCTGATGGGTGGACGGGTCTACCGGGATCTCAATGTTTCTGTTACTCACCTGGTCGCAGGTGAAGTGGGGAGTAAGAAATACCTGGTGGCCGCAAGCCTTGGGAAGCCCATCCTTTTGCCCAGCTGGGTGAAGGCATGCTGGGAAAAGTCTCAGGATAGGTAACATCTACATGGTCAAAGTCACCGTTGTATGAGTCATTGTGAAATCAAAATTGACAGCTCTTATTTTTTTTTTTATGTAGTATTGTTATAAATCAGTGGTTCTCAAAGTGTGGTACGAGTACCACTAGTGGTATGCTAGTGGTACGGAGAGGAATCACCAAATTAAATATAAATTAATGTTAAAGGGTTACTCCATCCCAAAATGAAAATTTTGTCATTAATCACTTACCCTCATGTCGTTCCAAACCCGTAAAAGCTTCGTTCTTCTTCGGAACACAATTTAAGATATTTTAGATGAAAACCAGGAGGCTTGTGACTGTGCCGTTGACTGCTAAACAATTTTCACTGTCAAGGTCCAGAAAAGTATGAAAGACATCTTCAGAATACTCCATCTGCTATCAGTGGTTCAACCGTAATGTTATGAAGCTACGAGAATACTTTTTGTATGGAAAGAAAACAAAAATAATGACTTTATTCAACAATTCGGCACCGTAACGTCACCTTAGCAACATTTTGGAGAGCATCCGCTGGACGCACATAGTGTACACGGTTCTGTGTCAGCCGCAATGCAAGGATATGCTATTTTTGTACAAATCAAAGCATAAATACACGTATAAATACACGAAGACGTATCCTTGCATTGCGGCTGACACAGAACCGCATACGCTATGTGCGTCCAGCAGATGCTCTCCAAAATGTCGCTAAGGTGACGTTACGGTGCCGAATTGTTGAATAAAGTCGTTATTTTTGTTTTCTTTCATTCTGACGATGTTTTTCATACTTTTCTGGACCTTGACAGTGAAAATTGTTTAGCAGTCAATGGGACAGTCACAAGCCTCCCGGTTTTCATCTAAAATATCTTAAATTGTGCTCCGAAGACGAATGAAGCTTTTATGGGTTTGGAACGACATGGGGCTAAGTGATTAATGACAAAATTTTCATTTTGGGGTGGAGTAACCCTTTAAAACACAATACATTTTAATTGAATCTTTATTTGAGTAAAGTTTTTCTTTTTTCCATTTAAGTACAGTACAGTTTTTAATTTAACTTTTAAGTACAACAAATTTTAAATTTATCATTAAGTTTTTTTTATTTACCTGTTTGCAAGCACTGTGCAGTGTTTTCTGTGTAAATATTTTTATTAGGAATAAAACTGCCTCGATTTTGAACTGTGCATAGCTGTAGCTGAATAGTTAGGCCTACTACACTACTGCATTTTAATGTTGGTCATTATGGAGGTACTTGGAGAGCCAAATATTTTCTGAGGTGGTACTTGGTATAAAAAGTTTGAAAACAACTGTTATAAACAATTTATCCATGCACCTCAGGCTCATTTTGGTGATCACAGCAGTAAGCAAATCAATTCACAATACAAAAATAAGTCTCCACACATATTGTTTCTCATTCGATAAGCCATTTCAATCAAATAAGTTACATTACGAAAGAAAAGGCAATTTCAGTTTCATGCTGAAGTCTCTGAAAAACCCTTCAAAATCTCTTTCCCCCCCACAGTGTTTTCCATCACTCTGAGCTGAATACAGAGGACTATCAGTGTCCGGTCCTGAAAGGCTGTACGGTGTGTGTGACGGGACTCTCTACTGTGGAGCGTAAAGAGGTTCAGAGGTTGTGTGAGCAGAATGGAGGCAACTACACGGGGCAGCTCAAGATGAATGAGTGCACTCACCTCATTGTCAGTGAACCCACAGGTGACCCCATAATCTCTGACTTCATCAGTTTTGGGACACAGTACATGTTCTTCACTTGTATTTGTGTGTTGCATTTCAGGTCAGAAATATGAGTTTGCCCATAAATGGAACGTATACTGTGTGTCCCTGCACTGGCTGTTTGACAGCATCGAGAAGGGCTTCTGTCAGGATGAGAGCAGGTATGCCGTGAAGCGTGGACAGAAGAGAGCGGAGGAGAAGCAGGGCAGACCCAACACCTCCACTCCTACAGGACCCAGCAGGAGCAAAGAGGGTGAGTAAAACACTTTTATGTGTTTGTTTGTTTATTTATTTTTAAATACTTTTAGTCAGCAAGGATGCATTAAGTTGATTAAAGGTTACAGTAAAGACTTAAGTATTGTTACTACTTTTTTTTTTTTTTTCACTTTTTATTCAAAGAATCTTTCAAAAAAATCACAATTTCCACAGAAATAATATTAAGCACCACAATGTTTTTTTTTTTTTTTTTTTTTTTTTTTTTTTTAAACTTAAAAGATAATGATGAGAAATGTTTTTGTGCACCAAAACAGTATAATAGAATGATTTCTGAGGGATCATGTCACGTGACGCTGAAGACAGGAGTAATGCTTGCTGAAAATTCAGTTTTTCTATCACAGGAATTATTGTATATTAATATCTATTTAAAAAAAAAATTAAAAATAAAGTAAAAATATTTCACAATCTTACTGTTTTTACTGAATTTTTGAGCAAATAAATGCAGCCTTGGTGAGCATAAGAGTCTTATTTCAAAGATTATTTTTTTCTTTTTAAATCTTACCCTAACCCAAACCTTTGAAAGCTAGTTCGAGTATTTTGACTTTATACAAGTTAGTGTTATAATTTTTATTTATTTCGTAAAGCCTATCACCTGAATAGATTAGAATTATGACTAATTCCAATGTCTGATTTATTAAGTTTACAGATGTATATTTCTTTGTGTTATTTGTTCGTGCAGAAGGTCCCTCACTTCTGGGATTGAGCCATATTTCCAATATCAGTATGAATGTCAATGAAACGGCCCTCACCACAGCAGGAATCAGCCACATAGAGACTCCTGATCCAGTTGACTCATTTGACATTACTGTTTGTCGAGTTGATGACCTGTTGGATGGCTGTAAGGTTAGTTTTACTTAAATATTTTCTGAACATTAAGTGATGCATTTGGGACATTGTTTAGATTAAACTAGCGATATCCTATTGCATGTCAATTTAAACATTTATTCTAAAAGAAAAAAAAAATCAATCATTGACATTTTTCACCTTCTTTTTGTCTTGTAGTTATATCTATGTGGCTTATCAGGAAAGAAACTGGAAAAACTGCGGCGGATGGTGAACTCTGCCGGAGGGCTGCGCTTCAACCAGCCCAGCCAAGAGCTGACACATATAGTGATGGGTGAACCAGACCAGGGGGTCAAAGTCTTCCTTGACGAAGCCACTCACAGGTCAGTCTAAAACAGGGCTTAAAAACGAGGAAAAAAAAAAATTAAATTGGTTCACTCCGAGCAGAAAAGTTATTTTAACATTTCTGTTCCTGCATTCCTCTGTATTATTACCGTTCCGAAACTGGTTTGAGTAGAAAAAATACAGGTTAATAACGTTATATATATTTTTTTTTACTTTTTTCTTTGCCAATAATAATAAAGCACAGCGTTTTCTTTACTCAAAAAGAAAAAAAAAAACGCAAAGAGAGTCTTGATCTCGTAACCTATTTTGCGCTTAGTCATAGCCAATACAGCATCTTCTTTTCTAGATTTTGGCCAGATGTATTAAACGAAAGAAAAAACTGTCAATGCTTTAAAGACATTAAAGTATTTTTTTCAAGATATTATACTGTCACCACAGTATAAGTCACCATGAAATCAAAATTGACAGCACTTATTTATCCATGCACCTCATGCAGGTGATCAAAGCAGTAAATTGAAATCTGTCTCTCAACATTTTATCCCTACGTTTATTTAAAAATGTTTGCTGCATGGTTAAAAAATGCTACTCGTATAAAGTTGCATTTTGAGAGGAAAAAACATAGCCTAAATCAGTAGGCTACATGTCCATTTTATTATTACATTCAGAAATAATGTAGGCTAAAATACCGGTAAATAAAGCAAAATGTTTACAAACATTATAAACACAACTTTTCGTGAACTTTGGAGCATGTGGCGCGTCAGTTTTGTGAAACAAAGCTCAGCACATTTTTTTCTTTCGTTTTGTTAATTCGTTAATGATTTAAGTTAAATATGTTTTGTGCATAAGCTTATATATTTCTTTTTATGTATATAGTTTTCTCTGTTAGCAGACGCACTGCAGGTGCGTGATATGAATCAGTGTTCTACACTTTCCTGCAATTTTTGCTGGTTTCAAAACACACAACAAGCTGTATTACCTGCCATTAATTTTCACTTAAATGTAGGCCTAATGCTTGGCAGTTCGTGACATATCCTCGGATAAACTAACGCGTGGCACTGACATTGCGACTTACGTATGATGAATTTACAGCTGAGCACGGGCATTTTACACGTTGGATGCGTCAACGTCACATTTGCATAGGCCGTACTACTTAAAATCGTGATTGGTTGACCGCAAAATTCAAATATTAAATAGAACGATAAAGTAATGTTATTAACCGTTTAATAGCCTTTTCAAATTTTCGATTCTGTTCGGAACTATTACATTTTTCTGTTTCTGGTTATGTTCCTGTCAAAAACGTTTCAATTTTCATTCCTTGAACCTGTTCAGCGCCCTGGTCTAAATTCATGACAGGGTAAGTAGTTGCAGAATGCGCAAGCTTCATGGTACATGTCGTTCAGATGGATCATTTGGCTTCCTTGGCCAGAATAAGGTGTAGTTTAAACAATTCAAATGTTCTTCTCCTCAGACCCCATATAGTGACTGTGCAGTGGTTGCTGGACAGTTTCTCCAATGGTTCCTTGCTCCCAGAGGATGGATACTTTCACCCCTCCTTCCTGCCACCTGCCCCAGCCGCTGTTGATATGCCTGCTCCTCACAAAGCTGCCCCCCGTGCCTCCAGACCCTCTGTAGCTGCCCCTCCTGCCCCTACTCCAGGCAAACGAGCCAGAGCAGAGGAAGACCTGCTATCACAGTACATGGAGACTGACCAGACTGTGGGTGAGTTGATAAATATTTAAAGCCTCCTCTGTCTACACCTATCTGTTTCCCTTGTTCTTCCCTACCTGTCTTTCCTGTAGTGGAGCTGCCTGAGGCCACTAACAGTACCAGCAGCAGGCAGAGCATTTTGCCTCCAGAGCCTCCACCTGCAGTGAAGGATTCCACCTTGGTTGAAACCTCAGAGGGTGGCCTTTTTGCAGGGAAACGTTTTATCTTGGTTGGTTTTGGAGCTGAGGCTGAAGCGCAGCTCTCAGAGCTAATCATGGAAAACTCTGGGAAGATCTTGGTTGGCCGCTCGAGAGCTGTGGCGCATTATGCTATCGTGCCATTGCTTGGCTGTGATGTGGAGGCCACAGTAGATGAGGTTGCGACAGATACCTGGCTGGTAAGAAAGATGCGTTTGAGTTTATGCACAGACAGGATACTTTTTGTGATGTTTGTTTATTACTAACGGACTGTGTTTCTGGTTGTGTGTTTAGGCAATGTGTGTGGAGCAGCAGTGCGTGTTGCCGCTAGCCTCTCACCCTCTGTTCACTCCAGTAGCAGTGAGAGAAGACTTCTCTCCTCTCAAAGACTATGTGCTGTCCTTCAGTCAGTTCACTGGAGCTGAGAGAGAGTCTCTCATTCAGCTTGCCAAACACCTGGGAGCGAGGTGAGACCTTTTGCTCACTGTTGTCACCTTCTTGGCATTTTCAAGTTTTATATCTTTCTCTGTATTTTTGTCTTTTTTTCCAACACAAATATCTAAACATCCTTAAATCAAGATACATTTACTTGAGATGCAAAATGAAAATGTGAAGTCTTATTTCCTAACAAAATTAAGTAAGTTTATCTTTAAAACAAGAACAAATATAGTGTATAGCCAATAGGATCAGAAAAATAAACTTTGTTTACCCACTGGTAAATATTCTTGTTTTCATCATAAATTCACTTCATTTTGTTGAACTTCTGTGTGTCCACTTCCATTTATTCATTAAATTTATTATGCTTGGTCTTAAAGGGGACATATTATGCTCTTTCACAAAGTCTTGATTTTGTTTTGGGGGTGTACTATAACATGCTCTCATGCTTGGTGGTTTGAAAAACAAATAATTTTTCACATAATTTACATTATTACAACAGCTTTCTCCCCAGCCTGGCACAAACAGCTCGATTAGTTCCGGGTTTGATGAAGGCTCGCCTTCTGAAAAACAAAATGTGTTGTGATTGGTTAGCTGTCCCAGTGCGTTGTGATTGGCGAACAGCTTAGACAGCGTTTCAGTACTGCCACGCCCCTTGCCAAAGCAGCAAGTTCCGTCTGCTCCGGTATAGTTAAGGATGGCATCAGTATTGCCATATCACTTTGAGCCAGATTCAGACTGCGAGAATATTGAACAAGAGGATCGTGCAGAATCTTTGCACGCACGGATATTGCAAGACATTTTAGAGTGGTAACATTATTGTTTTTGTTTTTTGGCTAAATCACGTTTTAGATACTGTCAACAACTGCTTAAAAACAACTGCGTTTACTATGTACAGATAAGTGCAACAGTAATATGTATTACATCGCAGAAACGGCATACAACTTATACTATGAAACATAAATAACACACACAACAACACAGTATGGCCAGAAAATGCTACCTCTGCACTGCAGGACTGCTTCCAGGACACAGACTGGAACATGTTTAAAGAGGCAGCCACTTACAACAACCACACAGACCTACAGGAGTACACTGAAACTGTGACTGCTTACATCAAAAAGTGCACAGATGATGTGACAGTCACAAAGACCATCACCACACGCGCCAACCAGAAACCATGGATGACAGCAGAGGTTCGTGGGCTGCTAAAGACCAGAGATGAAGCTTTCAGATCAGGAGATAAAGCAGCCCTCAAAACAGCAAGAGCCAATCTGTCCCGCAGCATCAAAAATGCAAAACGGTCATATGCTCAAAAAATCAACAATCACTTCACAGACAGCAGAGACACACGGAGTCTGTGGCAAGCCATTCAGACCATCACAGACTACAAGCCCCCGCCACAGGCCTGTGATGATGACACATCCCTCCCAGATACACTCAACCACTTTTATTCACGGTTTGAAATGCAGAATGACACACCTGCACAAAAACTGCCCACACCTCCCAACGACCAGGCGCTCTGTCTGTCTCCAGCCGACGTAAGGAAGACCCTATCTAGGATTAACCCACGCAAGGCTGCGGGTCCCGACAACATACCTGGCCGTGTACTGAAAGACTGTGCTGTACAGCTGACAGATGTCCTAACAGATATCTTCAACACCTCGCTGAGCCAGGCAGTCGTCCCCACGTGTCTCAAATCCACAACAATCATACCGGTACCAAAGAAATCAGCTGTGTCCTGTCTAAATGACTACCGTCCCATAGCACTGACTCCAATCATAATGAAGTGCTTTGAGAGGTTAGTCATGCACAACATCAAAACCAGCCTCCCCAACACACTCGATCCGCTCCAGTTTGCATACCGTCCAAACCGCTCCACAGACGATGCAATTTCCTCCACCCTCCACCTGGCTCTTACCCACCTAGAAAATAAAGACTCTTATGTTAGAATGCTGTTCATTGACTTCAGCTCAGCATTCAACACAATAATCCCACAACAGCTCACAAATAAACTAAACCTACTGGGCCTTAACAATTCCCTCTGTAATTGGATTCTGGACTTTCTAACCGGAAGACCTCAGTCAGTCCGTGTCGGCCACAACACCTCGAGCACTACCACACTGAGCACAGGTGCCCCACAAGGCTGTGTGCTCAGCCCGCTGCTCTTCACGCTGCTGACCCACGACTGCACTGCCAAGTTCAGCTCCAACCACATCATCAAGTTCGCTGATGACACAACAGTGGTAGGTCTCATCAGCAACAACGATGAAACGCACTACAGAGAGGAAGTGGCACAGCTGGCTGAATGGTGTGGTGCAAACAACCTGTCCCTCAATGTGGAGAAGACAAAGGAGGTTGTGATGGACTTCAGGAGAAACTCCGCTGATCACCCCCCACTGACCATCGACAGCTCGCCTGTAGAGAGAGTCAGCAGCACTAAATTCCTGGGGGTGCACATCACAGAGGACCTCACCTGGACCACCAACACCATGTCACTCTCCAAGAAGGCACAACAGCGCCTACACTTCCTCCGCCGGCTGAAAAGAGCAAGTCTCCCTCCACCCATCCTCACCACTTTCTACAGGGGCACCATTGAGAGTGTGCTGACCAGCTGTATCACTGTCTGGTACGGGAACTGTACTGCAGCAGACCGCAAGACCCTCCAGCGGACAGTGAACACAGCTGCAAGGATCATCGGTGCCCCTCTCCCCTCCATCCTGGACATTTTCCTCAAACGATGCTCCAGCAAAGCCAACAGTATCGTAAAGGACTCCACACACCCCTCCCACAGTCTCTTCCAGCTCCTACCATCAGGTAGACGGTACCGGAGCATCAGAGCCCGCTCTGCCAGACTGCTCAACAGCTTTTTCCCCCAGGCTGTGAGAGCCCTGAACTCAAGTCACCCCGCCCCTCTCTGAATCCCCATACAAACCCCCTACCTCCTGAAACATGGACAATCTGGAACTTATGGAACTTTGTTTGTGCAATCGAAGAGTGCTACAGGTGAGTGGGCCTGTACAAACCACCTATAGTAGCACACTCTCTTCCTCTATGCGCACTAGTCACTTTTCACACACACTGCTGTGTGCACACAAATCCCACAAAAAGACTCAGTAATATCAGTAATATATGTATGTTTACATGCTCATGCACTACAAATCATCCTGCACTGTTCCCCAGCCAGCTGCTTGAACTCACATTGTCTCTCTTTGCACATGTACAGTATTTATCTGAAGCATTCGTATAGTTTGTATAGTTTGTATTTTTTAGTTTATGTATAGGTAAATTTTTTATATAGATAGTATATTTATAGTCAAAATCTATCAGTAGGATAGTTTGTGTATAGGTTTATATTGTTTTACCTCATTGCTGTATGCCTGTATTATGTAGCACCGTGGTTCTGTGAGGCACGACATTTCGTTCCACTGTATGCCCCCGCATGTAGCGGAATGACAATAAAGCTCAACTCAACTCAACTCAACAAATAAAGCAGCATACTTACAGGCTGTGATGTAGATATAGCAGATTGTCCCGACAAAGTGGGAACTGCTCCGTCTTTCAGCAAAAGCTTTTTGACGAAACCAGCGCTATACTCCCTCATGACTCCCCTCAAAACTTGAGGCTACAGCAGCACTTCTTCATCATCGTCTTGTCTGATGCACTCAACCAAGCGTTCTAACCACGACCTCGCCCCTACAAACCCCCCTACCATTTGAATTTCCGTAGGCGGGATTTATTTTAATGATATTCTAATGGACTGCTTTGTGACATCACAAACCCCAGAAAATAACGCTGTAGTCCAAACGAGCCGTTCATTGTAGTTCTTGAAAAGGGATTTTAAAAAATGAAATGTCTCCCTTTGGAGTGGACTTTGAGATTTGTAACTTTGTAGATCTTTTTAATGCCTAAACATACACACTACACTGACTAAAATTCAAAAAGTGAAAAAGCATAATAGGACCCCTTTAAAAACTCTTAAATTTACCTTCACAAAACCTTCAGAAACCCTGGAACTCTTTAATAAAATAGTATTTTAAAATGCAATTGCAATTTTACCATTCAGAATTATAAGCATAATTACCTTATTCTAATCTAAGAGCTAATCTTATGTTTTTTTTGTTTTTTTCTCTCCCCCTCCACATCTGTGTGTAGTGTTCAGGATTACTTTGTGCGGACTGCTAATCAGAGAAAGGGAATGCTGGCCAGTACTCATTTGGTACTCCAGACTCCTGAGGGCACTAAGTACCAAGCGGCCCAGAAATGGGGTCTACCTGCGGTCTCAATCCGCTGGATTTTAGAGTCTGCCAGAACAGGGAAGTGTGCTGATGAAGGAAGATACCTGGTTGACCTGCCTCCTTCTCCAGGTTAGTCAGAAGTAGAATTATGATGAATTTGTTTATGAGCTCCAGTTGTGATGAATTTCTAATTTTAAGCCTGAAATTCATTTTTGACTGACTTAATACGATTTAAGAAATGTCATCCACCAGTATAAAATACCACTTGGACACCAGATATCACTCTTTCTTTGTGATTTTTCATAGAGAGAACTGAGGACAGTTTTGTTGGAGCATCTCAGAAAGACCTGCCACCTCTGCGCCTTCCTCAGCGCTCTCCAGAGCTACCACTACTGGGCCCACAAAATAGCGCTGCCATCACCCCTCTGGATACGGCTCGCTTTCAGAGCCGCACTGTCCGCTCAGCAGTCAGGAAGTTGAGACAGGGAGAGGAGGATGTGGCGGATGTGGCTACCCCAGGACAGGAGGAGGCCAAAGGAGCCCAGCAGAAAGATTCTTCCCTCCAATTAGACACTCCCTCTCGGTTCCTGAGCAGAGACAAACTCTTCGGACCCTCATTTAACACAAAGGTGAGCTGGAAATGGGAAGGGATCTAATTCAAGCTTTGTTTAGAGTTAAAAATGTTGTTAATAAGACTTATATGAAAAGGCCACACAGTTAGTTACAATTGTCAGAAACATTATCCCATTTACACTCATTGTCTGTTCAATTTTCAGAAGTTCGGTGGAGATGCTGTTGCTCATTTCACATGCAGAGGGGGTTAGCCAATCATAAGAGAGCTCATTTACATATAGAGGCAAAACCAGCCTTAATTCTATGGGTCAGAGAGAAGTGCACAATGATTAAGATAGAACTAAATAACTAAGTTTTGTAATATGGTGGTATGTCTGTGTTGTAGGATGTGTTTGACCATTTGCAGACTCCTGGTAATAAGCCTCAGCAAGGTCAGGGGGCAGAGACTCCTCTATCAGAGGTCATTGAGAGGAACCTTAAAGCTGCATTTGCCAACAGCAACCGTAGTCACGTCACAAGCCTTGCAGCCATGACTGCCAATCCACTTCTAGGAAAAGAGCCTGAACCTGAGGTACACACACGCTCATATGCACACACAACCTCTATGTGTATACAAATATATACAGGTGTGTATGTGTCATGCAGGTGGAGCAGAAGGCCGCAGCTCCTCTCAGTGGGGTGGTGGTGTGTGTAAGCAAGAAATTAAGCAAGAAACAAAGTGAACTCAATGCAGTGGCCGCCTCTCTAGGCGCAGACTTCAGGTATATGTCAAATCTCTGACTCTCATTCTCAATGAGTCAGTTTAAAACTAATAATGCCATCTGAGATGTTGGTAGGAAATACAGTAGATTTGTTTTTAGCCAAAGTGGTGGAGTCTAATGGATTTTCTCTCTTATAGGTGGTCGTGTGACGACTCTGTCACTCATTACATCTACCAGGGTAAAGTGGGAGACAACAGTAAAGAATACAAAGCTGTCAAAGAGAGAGGACTGCATATAGTGTCACAACATTGGCTACAGGCTGTATGTACACAAAAATACATCATCTAAATGTATATCTCACAAAACAAGGTGTCTGTGTAAATTCAGAATGTGCTATTATTATTAATATAAATATATATTATGTTAATTATAGTTATATTATTAGTGTTTTTTTTATAAGATTGCCTTTGTTATCATCTAAAGCTCACTTAAAGTTAATCTAATGTAAAAACAGGAATATTAAAACAAAAATGTAGAAAATATTTAAACTGACAATGACAAATATAAAAATTCCAATATAGGCCAACTACCAATATGGTATTGATGTATCGTGGATGTAACCCTAATGTTAAAAAAATAAATAAATAAATAAATAAATTTTAAGTCACTTTTGCCTACTAAGGCTGCATTTTCAGTAAAAACAGTAATATTGAAATTAATACAGTTGCTTCTGTTTGAATATATTTTGAAGTGTAATTTATTCCTGTGACAGCAAACCTTAATTTTTCTGCAGCTGTTGCTCCAGTCTTTAGTGTCACATGATGCTTCAGAAATCATTGTAATATGCTAATTTGTGCTCAAGAAACATTTCTTCTTCTTATCAATGTTGAAAACAATTGTGCTGCTTATTATTTTTGTGGAATCTGTGATGCAGTTATTCAGGATTCTTTGATGAATAAGAAACAAATCTTTTGTAACATAAATATCTTAACTTGACTGTTTAAAAGTCATAGTAAACAAAAAAAAAAAACTTTTGAACAGTAGTTCATATATTTGTTATATGAATATGCAACAAACTATGTAAACTTAGTACATAAAAATGATCTCAAATCATAGTGAAAAGTTGGGAGTTTAAATTCCATTGTCCATTCTATTTTCAGTGTGCAGATGAGCAGAAGCAGGTGTCTGAGTCACTCTACCCTTTCACATTCAACCCCAAAATGAGCCTCACCATGAGTCAAGTGACAGATAGCACTCAGAGGTCACCTCCTCCTTCCACCCCCCGCACCAGACTCAGGGCGTTTACAGAGAATGAGGAGACCAGGGTGAGGGATTGATACCTTGCACTGCACTACTTATACTCTAGTCCTCGCATATTGAGTTTTTTTTATATGCTGTAACTTGTAAAATATTGAATTTTTTTTTTTTAAAGATTAGTCCTGTTGACAGCATCACAGACATCTCAACCCCTCAGCGCATCAGTGTGGAAGAGCCTGAGAAAAATCAGACCGTCAGCACTGAGAGAAGTGAGTCATCTTTAAAGATGTGTCTTTGATTCATGTATTAAATCAAAGTTTGTCTCTGACTGATCTAAAGTCACAATTCACAGCTCATTTTCTCTCTCTTTTTCTTGTTTTCTCCCTCCCTCAGATCTCACAGAAACACTTGAGATGAGAGAGAGTCTTCAAAGGCAACTTCAGGAGATCATGTCTGCTACTAAACTGACCAGCGGTCGTCGAGGCTCCTCGCGGTTGGCCAGAACAGGCTCAGGGGGACTAGACTCACCCCACACCCCAGACAGCCTGGGGCGAATGGGAAGACGCAGCCGCACTTTAGAGGCCCTACGGTATAAAAACAAGACTAGCTAGAGTACTCTCTCTGATCCCATCACTGTCTCAAAGCTTGTAGCATCTCAGAGAATACAGCACAGTTTTTAGGATGTGTTCTTGTTTCTGATTCGTCTTATTCATGTGCATCAGATGCTGGTTATCATTAAGCTGTTCCATCACTTTTTCCATTGTG
This sequence comes from Spinibarbus caldwelli, assembly GCA_039654775.1. NCBI lineage: Eukaryota > Metazoa > Chordata > Actinopteri > Cypriniformes > Cyprinidae > Spinibarbus > Spinibarbus caldwelli. The sequence goes on from CM077263.1 coordinate 16,288,785, forward strand.
AAAGTTGCTTTTTTAAGATTGCATGTTAAACGATTGTGTTTTGGCAGGATGTCACGTCAAGTGGCTGTGGACCTGAACACAGAGCCGTCTCAGAGTGAGCAAATTGTGTGGGATGACCCCACAGCACGAGAGGAGAGAGCTAAACTGGCTGATAACCTGCAGTGGCCTGGCAGCCCTTCCCAGCACTCTGAAACCCTTGCTGTCGTCCCACCGCCCCACTCTGACCACACAGCCAGGGACTCTATGACTGACTCTGAACTTGTGGAAATGGGTATGAGAAAAATGCTTTACATTTTTAAAAAATTGTCATACTTTTACAGATACACTTCTATTCAAAAGTTTAAGTTTAGTAAGTTTTTTTTTAATGTTATGCTCACCAAGGCATTTATTTGATCAAAAATACACTAAAAACAGTAAAACTGTGGAAATATTATTGCAATTTACAAACTTTTCAACTTAAATATACAGTAGTCAACATTTGAAGTGGATCAAAACCTTTCAAAGTTGTCATAAAACAAAAACAATACCCATTCTTGTCTTAGGACAACTTTGAACTTTTTTGATCCACTTCAAATATTGACTACTATAGTTTGAAGTGTAATGTATAGTTGTGATTTTTTCCAACAAATTACAAATAAAATTAGCAGCACTATGCACTTTTCATAAACGTTAAAACATTAAAAATACAGTTTTAATGATAATTAAATATGAAATGGTAATACTATCCTTTAGGGCTTTCTATCATGGTTTATCATACTGGTAACAGTTTCATCCCTAAATGCATTCTTTCTGAATAGGAATCTGAATCACACTTCTGCGTTCGAAAAGCGGACATTTCAAATAGTAGCGTAAAAAAACTTCCGCTGCAGCCTCTATCAATGGCTGTGCCCATAACACGGGATTGTTGCGATTTATTCATGTAAAATTGCGCACAGATACTTATTCAAAACACACCAAACTCAGTTTTCAATCATTAATTGAGTATTGTGAAACGAAGGAAGATGGTTTAATGATATTCCGATGTATATTTTGTGACTTAAAGGGGAGCACGCAAGCCATGCTGTATGTGTATGTGGAGTACTTCAGAGTCTGACCACCTTATTTTATTACAGAACTGCAAGAAAACATTACAAACAGCATATCACATTAAAGAGCATTTCAATTAGCCAAAGCTTAAAATATTAATTACGAATAAAGACTGTTTTAGATTATTAAATTAAAGGTTATGGGGAAACTTATTGTATTAAACAATAATGCTCACATTTTTCATGCTTACGATGCAATCCTCAATAATTACGTAAGCTGTTCAAATAAACTAATATTTCCAGCCCATAGACGATTATTCAAAAATAACTGGATTGATTATCTTAATAACGAGTCATATCCTGCATGATTGAGTGCAATGACTGAACAGCATTATACTGTACAAAAACTGGAGGTTAATCAATCATAGTAAATATAATGCAAGAATAAACAAAATAATATTAAAAATAAATGTAAATCAGTCCGATTGTTCCTCTGGTAGTAACTTGAGCAGCGTGTGCTATTCATTAATCTCATGACTGGCGACAGCGCTGACGATCGTCGACAATACGTCGATCAGATAATGTTACACATTAAAATGAAGGATGACATAAATGGTAGAGCATCAGTATAAATAAACATTTTTAAATATTGACATTTATTGCGAAGTCTAACTAAATTAGTTTATTTTTCTTCACAAAACTGGCGTCTGTCCATTAACAATAATGCAGGCGGAAATTCTTTTATGCTATTAATTGGAGCCGGATGTGACGACACACGGACTGTGATAAAGGCCTATAACAGTATTAATTAAAAAAAAAAAAAAAAATTAAACTTTTGAACTCTAGTGTGAAGAAGTGAAACTGCATTATAAATGATCTGATTCAACCCTTCTGACCCATTTCAGCTGCATTTGAAGTCATCGATGCACAGCTGAAGCCAAAGGTGACCCCACCTCCAGCTAACACATTACAGAACCCTGAAACACCTGAAGCACCTACTCTTGCTTTCCCCACCTCTAAACCTGCAGTCCCTTCCCTTCCACAGGTACAAATACACCTAGGGCTC
>CM077263.1:16295875-16408375 GCA_039654775.1 Spinibarbus caldwelli
ATAAATGGTCATTTTTTCCCTCTAACCTTATTAAATGTGTCATCTTTCACATCAAATTCTTACTTTGTTTCAATTAATTCAGTTAGCATAATAAGAAACTGTAGAGTTGTTACCATTCAAATGAAATTAGTATTAACAAACTATCTTTCCACTGCTGAGGAAACAGAAGCTGCATCTGAAGTGGCATTAGATGCGTTTACACAGTTTGATGAAGCTGAGGTGCCATAAATGCATTTACACTGCAAAATTGCAAATGCATAAATATTTTTATAAGATTAATGCTTTACATATTTTTTAAACATACAAATAAATGTTGAAAAAAATGCTATGATACTTTTAAATATGACTAAACCGCCAGTAGGTGGCGGCAAGTGTCTGTTTTAATGAGTGAGTAATTTATTCATTCATTCATTCATTCATTCATTCATTCATTCATTCAACCGATTCATTCAAACGGCTGATTCATTCATAAACGAGGCAAGTGACTGTCCTTATGAATGGGCCACTGAATCATTGACTCACTCGATTCATTCATAAACGTGGATTAATTCAGTAACGAAACACTGCTGTGTTGCTCGGAGATACACAACAATTCTGCTGTGTCTTTGATCGGAACTATTTTCATCAGCGAAATTGAGCAAAAACAGTCAATATTTTGTCTAAAATCTAAGTCACTTAATTTTAACTTCTTGTTTATTGAAATACTATTGTATAAAATTAGTCACATTGCATTCGTGTTGATATTGATATTCGGGGAAACATCATGGCCGTATAATGTTGCTTATCTAAATCATATTTTGTATCCTTTTTTTTAGTTTTTTACCGCAGTATGCTTCTATAAATTTCTGTGAGTTACTTTGTGTGTGCTATCTCTCTCACACACTCACTCAGGCTGTGCAAGCCTCATCTGGCACGACATACATGTAAATACATTATCAGTCGCCGTTTGCACTAAATGCAATTAAAATTAGAATAATTTTCACACGAAACGACATGTTTACACGCGACTGTGAGTGTGCGCGTGGCTGTGACGTCATTGCCTGCGCCGCTGGCAATAAAAGGATCAGCTCGGAATCGGCTAGTGATGGGAAGTTCGGATCATTTTACCGACTCGGACCTTTGAGTCTCGTTCAGCAAAATGAACACATCTTTTTTCGAATCATTTCGTTCATTTTAGCAAAATATAATTAAAATGTTATGTGTTACTTCCCTAACACGTCTACTACTTACGCAAACGTTGATCACACTACAAACAATACAAAACTATAATGCTATAAGAAACAGAAAAGATTAATTCATTGTTTACCTGGGTCTTCAGTCTATGATTAGCTCATCACCTCTTTGTTGTTCGTTCATCATGTGACAGCCCAATAAACTTATGCTGCATTCATGCCATATCATAATTACCATAATTTTGAGATGACAACACGTGACGTTCTACTCTGAGCTGTTCACGTCCTCGGACTCGAAGTGATGCTTTTCTATGGCAACACTATCAATGCCTAAACAGAGCCTGCGGTGGTCAGGTGGTACAAGTCGTAGTTCTCAGAAATCTCCCAGTTCGCAAGCTGTAATTATAAGTTCTACGAGGACGTGAACACTTTTTACAAGTTGGTATCTCGTAATTATGGGAATTCCGATATGGCGTGAATGCACCTTTAACCAATGCAGTCTGAGCCGGAAAGAGAATTGATTAGTTCATCTCTCGAGTCTTCGGGTTTGAGTCGTTTGTTCATCACGTGACAGCCCCATAAGCTTTAACCAATGCAGTCTGAGCCGGAAAGAGAATAGATCAGATGCGTTTACTTGGTCACGCGAGCACTAAACCGCGCTGTGAGATCCAGTGTGAAGCGCTTGCATTCAGCAATGAACACACGTCTCTGTGATTTAAACTATTTTAAAGCCAAACAGGAGAAACACTGTGTGCAACGAGACAGTCAGAAGGCTTTTCAATCTACACATCGCCATCATTTACCATGGATTTACTGTAGTAACACTCACTGCACCATGGTATTGTGGCAGAAATGTGGGATATTCACATTGAATTTTATTACAAGAGTAATGGTATATATTTATAGTGTATGTATTTGTGATTAAGCTATAGCATGTGTGCATTTGTACTGAATGTTTTTAGACTACTGTTTTTCATACAAATAGGCTAACTTACCTAAAAAACATATATTTATATTTTTACCATGATATTGAGGTGCTATATTTGTGGTTTTAACTGTTTATCATGATTTAAATGTAAGCAACTATGGGAGAACAATGCTTAATTAAAAATTAATTAATTAATTAATTTAAAAAAACACTTGGTCAGAATGAATTTAACCATATAAAACTGAGGTTGGTACAATTTTTACAGCTGTTTCTGATTTTAAAAATGAATAAAAATTTACCAAAAATTTGCATCCTAACTCAAGCTACTATCAAATGTGCATTTCTAAGAGACAAAAAAGTGATATTATTATTAATATTATCAGGCAACCCAAACCTGTTTCTTGATTTGAAACAATATCACTCATTAGAACATGCAGAAACTAAGAAATAAATTTTTCTATTTAGATATTTATTTTGAGGAAAATTAATGGTTTCTACAGCTTTCAATTTGGAGCAAAATTCTGGCTTTAAACTTTAAGAAATAAAGATTTGACATTTATCGTGATAATTATCGATATCGACTGAAATGAAAAAAATTATCGTAACAATTTTTTTGGCCATATCGCCCAGCCCTATCGGGAAGGTAACAGTGGTCTTGAATTTCCTCCATTTGTACATGGTCTGTCTGACTGTGGATTGTGGAGTCCAAACTCCTTAGAGATTTTGGTTTTGTAACCTTTTCTAGCCTGATGAGCAACATCAACTCTTTTTCCGAGGTCCTCCGTAATCTCCTTTGTTCGTGACATGATTCACTTCCACAAACATGATCAGACTTTGATAGATCCCTGTTCTTTGAATAAAACAGGTCACGTACTGACATTTGATAGTCATTGCACTGACTGAAAACCAGTGGTGTATAAAGTACCTGAAAGTCATACTCAAGTAAAAGTACAGATATCTTACCAAAAATGACTATAGTAGAAGTTGAAGTCACCGTTTAGAATATTACTTGAGTAAAAGTCTTAAAGTATGTGATATTTATTGTACTTAAGTACGAAAAGTATTTTTTTAAATCTTAAACTTAAGTATTGAAAGTAAATGCAAAATGGAAAAGAAGCAAATAAATATATATAAAAAATATTCATACAGCTTGAGTAGCAAGGTTGTGTTCAGTTTTAACTCTTTCTTCCATTTTGTATTTTTGGGTAAGAATAAGAAGAACTTCATCCGAGACTTAGTGTCTTTCATTCCAACATAAGAAAACATTTCTGGAATCTGCATCTGAAATAGCATTTAGATGTATTTACACAGTTTATATATCTTGGAGGGGACATGGATGCATTTAAACTGCAGTTACAGATGCATACATAGGCCTAATGTTTTGTTTTTAACATAAAATGTTGAATACTGATATTTGAAATAATTTAAAACATGAAGAAGAAAAAAAATTGTCGAAATGTGAAATTAAAACTGCCAGTAGGTGACAGCAAGTGACTGTTAATGAGTAAGTCATTGAGATTCAACCGATTCATTCAAACGACTGATACATTCAGAAACAAAGCATTTGACTGTGTTAATGAGTGAATCACTGAATCATTTATTCAACCGATTCGTTCAAAAAGCTGATTCATTCAATAAGTAAACACCGTCCATTGCTCAGAGATGCAAAACAGTGCTGTGATCTTTGTTTGGAACTATTTTCTTTGGCAAAATTGAGCAAAAACAAGCAATATTATGTCTAAAATGTAAGTCACTTATTGCTTTACTGAACTTGTATAAAATGATTATTAAATGTGTTCATGCTGATATCTGCAGAAAAACAGTACTCTTTGTGTGATATATAGATAGATATAGAAGTTAACTATATTAATTTATATAAATACAGAAGCATTTTTGCCGCCTACAAGAATGCCTGGATTTTTGAGTGTTAATAGATTTATAAATTAACGTGCGTGCACTCTGTGTGTGATTTGGTGATATAGCCTACTTGAAAATGTCAGATCGCACATCATTACAACAACACTTGCCATATTATTGCAGACGATGCTGTATTGGACACCCCAGACTCGACTTGAGTGGAAAATGAAATCATCCGCGGTTGTGCGCGCACTTGTTTGCATGAGCAAAGGTGTTTTTAGGAGTTTAACTTTCAAACGCCAGACCACTGATTCGTCAAATCTGCTTTCTTGCCGTCTGTGTTCTTTTGACTATTTTGTAGTAAGTAACGAATATGCTTCAGGGAAATGTATCGGAGTAAAAGTATACATTTTAAATAGGAAATGTAGTGGAATAAAAGTAAAAGTTGGCTGAAATATAAAAACTTAAGTAAAGTACAGATACTCCCAAAAAATACTTAAGTACTGTAACAAAGTATTATTACTTCATTATAATACACCACTGCTGAAAACACCTCTGCACAGATGGACTCTAATGTCACCTTTAAATTAACTGCTAATCCAAGAGATTCACATACTTTTGCCACTCACAGATATGCAATTTTGGATCATTTTCCTGAATAAATAAATGACAAAGAAAATATTTTTGCCTCATTTGTTTGATTGGGTTCTCTTTGTCTACTTTCAGGACTTGTGCCAAAATCTGATTTTGTTTTGGGTCATATTTATACAGAAAATAGAAAATTCTAAAGGGTTCACAAACTTTCCAGCAGCGCTGTGTGTGTGTGTGTGTGTGTGTGTGTATATATATGTGTGTTTTCTATTTAAAATAAATGCCTTTCTTTCCGAACTTTATCAAAGAATCCTGTTAAAAAAAAAAAAAATATATATATATATATCTCAGTTTCTGCAAATAATTTACAATTACACATTGCTAAAAATTCAACATTGTTTTCAACATTGATAATAAGAAGAAATATTTCTTGAGCAGCAAATCAGCATATTAGAATGATAAGACTGGAGTAATGGCTCATAAGAATCAAGACTGGAGTAATGGCTGCTATTAATTCAGTTTTGCCATCAGAGGAATAAATGACATTGTAATATATTAAAATAGAAAGCTGGGCCCGTATTCATGAAAAATCTTAGTGCTAAGAGTTGCTCCTAATAACAAAATTAGAAATGTGGGCGTTTCCTCTTAAAATTAAAGAAAAATCCTAGTAAAGAAAAAAGTAATTCAGAAAGCATCTTAACCCTTAAAAGAGGTCTTAAGGTCCAAAATCATTAGAAGTACGGACGAGGACTTTTAAGAGGCTTGAGAGTTTCTTTAGCAGTGGAGAAAATGGACGAAACATGAAGAGGGAGAAGAAATGTTGCACACAATGCTTGACAGTGAGTTAAGATACACATTAGATCGTGCAAGGGATCATGTTTGTGACTGATCTTATTAGAGACACGCTAACATCTCCGACACGGCGCAGAAATCCCATAGCGCCAGAAACGGAAGTAAATCACTACATTAACATATTTGGCAACTGGAAAAATGCAACTGTGCAGCAGTGATGATTTGGGTCTGTCACAACCTTCTATAAGCAAAGTGATCACACAAACAATTACAGCACTTTCAGAACCTTATTGTGTCACTGTTCATTTCCCATAAAATATGTTAAGTGTGACAGCATGGTAAATAAAAATTAAAGAATATAAATTCTTAGAATCTTTAAGAATACGGGCCCAGTTCTTTTAAATTTTAAGAATAATTTACAATATTACTTTTTTTACTTTGTTTTACTATATTTTCACAATATTCAGTTGTTGTGTTACATACCTAATTGAATTTCTTCTGTTTGATGCATTGTGTATGTGCAGGTGGTGTTGTGCTGGAGAAGCAGAGTTTTGATCCCAGCTGCACTCATGTGATTGTTGGTTATCCTCTGAGGAATGAGAAGTATCTGGCCGCTATGGCAGCGGGCAAGTGGATTCTTCACCGCTCGTATCTGGAGGCCTGCCGTGCAGAAGGACACTTCATTGAGGTATGTGTCTGCATTTGTGATTAGTGTCTTTCAGTGATGAAAGATGATGTTGTTCATATTCTGTATGTCTATTAGGAGGAGCAGTATGAGTGGGGCAGCAACTCTATCCTGGATGCTCTGCCATCCATCAACTCTCAGCAGAAGAGACTGGCACTGGCAGCCATGCGATGGAGGAAAACACTACAAGGCAGCTCAAACAAGGAGGTACACATATATATGTTTTGCTTGGATGAGCACGCAAGTACATGGTGCAGCACCTAATGCTGTTGGTGTGCAGGGCGCGTTTGGCGGCTGGACTGTGATGCTGAATATTGACCAGGCCAGAGAGGCTGGATTCAGACGGCTGCTGCAGTCTGGGGGAGCCAAGGTCTATTGCCTTTTGTCTTCTGTTCTCTTTTGATTCCACACTGAATCTATAAAAACATTGGATTCCTGTGACCTTACAGGGAGTGGTTCCTGTTTCCCCTCCTTCCTTTCTATGTTGTCTCTCTGTCTTATATTAACCCTCTCTCCCCCTGTATAGGTGTTGCCAGACCCTTCTCCCTCGCTGTTTAAAGAGACCACTCACCTGTTTGTGGATTTTAGTCGATTAAAACCGGGTGACGTCAGAGTGGATGTCAGTGAGGCTGCAGCTCAGGGGGTCAAATGCCTTAAACCAGAGTACATTGCTGATTACCTCATGCAGGTGAGAGATGATGATGACACCTGACATGGGCAGCACGTTTTGGGGATTTTTTTTTTTTTTTTTTTTTTAGCTTCTGTTTTGTTGTGCTTGTTTATAGGGCTGCACAATTTGACCAAAATTGTGTAATTATATATCAATATGCTACAAAATAATAAATAACAATAAACATAATAAAAACAAATTTATTTTACAGTAAAAATCTTAAGCAAATATTATATTAAATATTAAAATATTAAACAAAATAAGAAATATATCCGCAAGCAGCAATTATCGGGGTCCAAGTACAAATAGCTCATGTAGACAGTATAGTTAATCAAAGGCTGTGTGTCTTTTAAAATTATAATAAAGTCTGTATTACAGCAGACAAATAATATTATTTGCTTATTTTATTTGAACAGCAATACATTAGTTATGTCTTGACAAATGTTTTCATGTGTATCTTTAGAATATAAAAATAAAAAGATGAGATTTCCTTAAATTAGATTGGACTTTAAACTTTATGAAACTGTAATGAATTTTAAGTCAATCTTTTAAACAGTTTACACAGATTTTAAACTGAGATCTAAAAGCATTTGTTATCCTTTTGCCAGCATTGTAAATTAAAAAATCTGTAAAAACTGCTGTACTGCAAATTATTTAAGAAAAATAATCATAATAAAAAAATTAAAGTACAATTTTATTAGTATTACTAAATTAAAATATTTAACAAAATAAAAAAATATTGCTGTTGTAACATTTCACTGAAAAAAATAAATCTGTAAAAACATTTTGTAATAAAAAAATCAAGAAAAAAAAAATTTTTTTTTTTTTTACAGTACAACTGTCTTCATTTTCAAAAGTTAAACCATCAAGCTTTTCTTTTGCTGACATGCAATTTTTGTTGAAAAGGTTTTCATATGTTGCTTTCCCAAATGTACGTTGTAAGCAACCCAAACTCAGAGCAGCTCAGAGACACTGAAAACACTGGATCATGAGCTGCTCACATGTAAAAGAACAGTGCCACATTTCACTCTGAAACATGCAGCGCAAGTCATGAGTGATTTCAGTTTGATGTCGATTAATCGTGCAGCCCTACACCTGACATTAAAGTACCAGAAGCAATAATGTGGAAAATCCATCACCATAATGGCTTGTTCTGTTCAGGTCTGAAATGGTTGTCGAGGCAACAAGTATGATTTAATAGATATATAATAGCTTAATATATATATATATATATATATATATATATATATATATATGTGTGTGTGTATATGTATGTATGTATGTATGTATGTGTATATATATATATATGTATGTGTGTGTGTGTGTGTATAATTTTTTTTTTTTTTTTTTTTTTTTTTAAAGGAGCCTTCTCCTTCAATGGATGCTTACTATCTTCCCGGTGCAGCTGTGGATGATCTAGAAAAAGTTCAAGATACATCTTCACGCAAACGGAAAGCCACTGGGGAAATGTCCACAATGAAGAAGAGTCGAGTGAGATGAAACATCCAATTTCATATGCTACTGTAATATGTATTTAAGTGATTTTATTCAATTATTACATTGTAGATAAAATATGTCTCTCTTATCAATAAAAAATAAATTCATAATGTGAAGCACAGCCCAAGAAACCTATTGAACAGTCATGCATAAAAAATGAAAAAATAAATTTTTTCCTTAAAGAAAAAAAGAAAAGAAAAAGGGGTGCATTCTTCAACAGAAATTACAAAAGCCAGAATTACAAAAGCTTGCATTTGTGTTATGCTAGACATCTCTAGGCTCTGTACTACTACTTTGTGTCCTGCAGATGGAGCATTTTTTTCACATAATGGAAGGGTGGACAGACTTACTGGAAATTTTATTCTAAAATTACTATGTATTAGCTATTACATACAAAAAAAGTTTTATATATTTAATTTTATCCTCTAAACTGCTCTCAAATGGATGAACAAGTACTAAACATAATTAGAAAGAAGCTTAAAGGGATAGTTCACCCAAAAATGAGTCATTAATTACTCACCCTCATGTCGCTCAAAACCTGTAAGACCTTCGTTCATCTTGGGAACACACATTCCAAATTTTTGATGAAATCCGAGAGCTTTCTGACCCTGCATAGACGGCAACACATCTGACACGTTCAAGGCCCAAAAAGGTAGTAAGGACATAGTTAAAATATTCCATGTGACATCAGTGGTTCAGCTGTAATTTTATGAAGCTATGAGAATACTTTTTGTGCACAAAGAAAACAAAAATAATGACTTTATTCAACAATTTCTTCTCTTCCGTGTCAGTCTTCGACACGCGTTCATGAGAGTACCATGACGCAGGAAACGGTGTGGTGACAAATCGAGTCCCCCCTTGAAATCCGGTCCCATTAGGACCCCAAGCGATCCCATTGGCTCAAATTACTTTTAATAGGTACTCTCTTTAATGCCTGATTACAATTCCTACAAAATTATGATAAATGCTGTTTAAACTACATTACAATGATAATTAATGTCTGTATTCGTTAACTTATGTACTAGCGTAACATACAGATACCTGATTAGCTGCATAGCATATTTTATACAGGAATTTGCACTTATCCTACATGTATTTACAATTATTTTTTTTTTAATTGTGTTAAATTAAGTGTTAAATGTCAAATGTTTTTTAAAAATAAAACTAACAAATGATTTTCATTTTTTCACTTAATAGGATATTACTTTTATTTATTAATTAGCAGTTAATCAAGTGTAAGAAATTACATTTAATTTGTTTCATTATGCACTATTTTGTTCTATTATGCACTATATAGTAAGCCATACGTTTTTACATTAATATTTTTATTTATTTATTTAGGCAATGGGATCACTCGGTGTCCTAAGCGGACCCGATTTCGAGGAGGGACTTGATTTCTCATGACACCGGCATTCTGTCGTAGAATGTCAGTCTGTCTTAGTTCATCATCTGAATATTCTGGTTTAAATAAGTAAGGCTGGGCAAAAAATTGCAAGTCATCCTCTGTCGAAATCTTGAAGGAAGACTGTTTTATGTAGAGCGTGCGTATTCTACTGCCTGTAAACAAGGCGCACGTCAACAGCACCACATGCATGTGTTGTGTTACTCTCGTGAACGTGTGTCAAAGACTGACAGAAGAGAAGAATTTGTTAAAGTCTTTATTTTTGTTTTCTTTGCGCACAAAAAGTATTCTCATAGTTTCATAAAATTACGCTTGAACCACTGATGTCACATGGACTGTTTTAATGATGTCCTTACTACCTTTCTGGGACTTGAACGTGTCAGTTGCGTTGCTGTCTATGCAGCGTCAGAAAGCTTTCGGATTTCATCAAAAATAACTTAATTTATGTTCTGAAGATGAATGAATGTCTTACAGGTTTGGAACAACATAAGGGTGAGTAACTGACAGTTCACAATTTTTGGGTGAACTATCCCTTTAATAATTATTTGGCGTAGCCAAAAAATGTTAAAACAGGATGTATAGGTAGACAAATTAGACATTGAGAAAATTATCTTGAACCACTATGATGTCTCATAAAAAGTCTGCTGCATGTAATACAGTGTACTTCATTTAATCCATTTAAAAGTGGTTTGTAATTCAGTTTAGCACTCTGTTTGGTGAATCCCCTGATCATCTGATAGTGGAATGAACATTTACTCGAGGTGTTGCTTACAGTTCCTGTTTGACCCCCGGTGTAATGCCTCCTTATGAAAGACATCAGAATCATACGTGTTCACAGCAACTGTTCCGTTACTAATGGCAACAAGTGCACAGATTTTTTTTTTTTTTTTTTTTTTTGATGCTGTTGTTGTCTGGTTTATGTCATAGATCCAATTCAGATTGTTATTACTTGGTCAAATACACATCACTTGATTGATCTCTTTCAGTGCTCTTCCTATGTAACAATAGGAATAATAACATTTTATGTAATTAAACCATTTTTTAACCAACCTTTTTTTGTAGTGCCATCTCTTCCTACACAATTAAGCTCATTTTAAAGGATGTAATTTTTAGTGTTTAAACTCACTGCCCTCTACTAGTCTTTGTCCCCCTTTTTTCCACTCTAAATAACAGATTACTATATTTTTACATTGAAGTGTGCATGGAATCCCTTGATGCCTGACACACACATTCACTTCGAGCCGTAACTGGATTTGCCTGAAAAGTCTGGTGGCCTATATGGGCATGTAAATGATTTACCCTGGTCATGGCTAAGCCTACCACCAGCCGACTACAGAGACCGGGGGTTAAACCACTGTCTCAAAGCCACCGGATTACGAAGTTGGATCCCCCATTTGTCACAGAGGGAGGGAGGTTATAGGGTAGGGGGAAGGGAAAAGGGCTGTTCTGAATGCCTGTTTCACTTAATGAACACAAATCTGCTATCACCTTTAATGTCATTGCTTCTATGTTTCTGCCTTTGTGTTTCTTTGCTTCGGTCCTGAATGAGTAATTAAATGAGGTAAATTAACAACTTTTTTGCCCAAGCTCTACAGCACTGTAACTGCTGGTGCAGATAAGGCCTCTTTGCTCCTTACTTGTCTGCAAGACTGATATTGGAACGAGTACAACCTAATGAGAATAAGCCACCCTGCCGGGACCCCAATCTGATAGTGATGCCTTGGTGCTGTGGTAATAAAAGAAAAGGTAGCATGTTGTGAGGGTTATGACCAATGCAGGCCATGGAAAATTTCCATATTTCTGTAATGTATGAATAGGGGTTATGCCACAGCAATTGTATAGAGGTGGAACAGAATGTCCCTTTGTTCCTGTCTAAAATCAGGACACAGTCTATTGTTGCTCAAGACAATGTTAAAAACTGCTCCTTTACTCATTCAATAAAATGGCAAATTGGTCATCAAATGTACAGAATTTAGTAAAGAAGGAGGCAGTTAGAATTTTTTTTTTTTTCTGATTTCTGTTAATCTGTTCATTTGGGCAGCCCATTTCAATGAACCAGTTCAAAACCAGATTCACTGATTCAGTTTTACATCTTACATCTTTATTCACAAATGGTGTTTATTGCATTTTTTTTAGTTTTTTTTTTTTTTCCCCCCTGGTAAGTCTCATTAATAAGGCTATGTATTGTAAGTTTATGTATACAAATTCAATTTGTTGCAGCCATATTCAGCTCATAAAATAACTCATTCATGATTTAATTTAAATGGTGTAAACATTAAAGCATTACTAAATTGACTGAATTTTTTTTTTAATAAAAATGTTAATCATAGAGATTGAAATGATTCTTGGTTCAACGAGTATATTATAAAGTAATGTAAAGCTGTCATAATCGGGGTAATTGTCATTTGACACGCATCTGTCAGGTAGCTAGTAAGGACATATGCCTAGTTTAATTTCTATAGCCTAAATCGCGCACAGCAGTCTGTTCACCAATTTGATTTTAAAAATGAAGTGTATATTCCTATTTCTTATTCGTTTCTATTGTAAAACGTCTCTAATTTCTTGACGTTTCTATTCTATTTCTATTCTCTGACCTGTGTGGTCCTCAGGGCAAACCTGTCATCCTATTGCAGGATAATTCAGAGACGGAATAACCCTCTCAGCCCAGTTCTCCAAATGCTCGCTTGCTGTTGCAGCAGTATGTGCTCATTATTATTCTGTGGCCGTTTACAGTCTAGGAAACAGTCTTAAAGAGCTGGGGTGACCGACACGCACCATCATTAGCTGTCTGATATCACTCAACCTCCACCTGCTGCTTGTTGCCTTCAAATGACCAGTCGATGATCTAAACAGGCTATCCTGTGTGTTTGGGGAGGTGGGGCGGTGTTGGACTGGATTCAGAGATTTGCTGGATGGAGGCAGGGGAGGGATGAACTGGCCGCTCCGCTCATGTGACAGTCTGATACCGTGCGGGAAGCATGTGCGCTTTGCGCGTTTCACTTGGACCACTTTGATGAGCCGGTTCGGCTGGAAGGAAGAGGTTTCGGACTAGTCCCCATATAGGTAAACCTAAACGCCTTATTCTCCGGGTTATTGCTGCATGTATGTTGTTGTCTTTGCGTACATCGTTACAACGTTAATTACGCATTGGTAGCTACGATTTTGAAGCTCCCATAACAGAAGTCTCGTAAAATCATTTGTGAATATAGCATTATTTTTGAATGATTGTTGGGCTTTCCCCAGCCGGCATTACACTCCCATGAGAGATGCTGTTATCACACTGTTCAATGTCTTGATGCGTAACTGATGTGTCATGGATAGGGATGGGAATCGGTTGTGGTTCCCTATCAGTTCCATTGACGATTCTTTAGTTTGGAGAGAGACATATTTATTCGTCTTTTATTTACTGCACCTAGCAGTCTCAAAGGAAGGGTAATTTTCAGAGTTCATTATAAAAAGCTGTATAAAATTAATTTTATACAATTAGTAGGCCTAACATTGCAAAATGTTAACAGAAACCTAAGAAAATGCCATTTTTATGCAATTCTTTAAAAACAGACCATAACGATATATTTAATTAAAATAGCCTACTAAACAAAATGTGGTAGCATATTTAATTCATAAATTTGTTAATTTTATGAAAACAAAACTCAAAATGTGTTGTCATATTAACAACCAGACAGTAACACAGCTCACAAGCCCTAAGTACATTATAATGATAACTTGCGGTTTAGTAAGTGAATCAAATTCATTCAGTAACTGATTCATAAATGTCATTAATTCAGTGAAAGATCATGCTCGCAAGAGTCATTCGCTTCGGTCATGAGAATCGCACTACACTGATTATTATTTATGAATTTATTTAATTGAATACACTAAAAATACCTATTCATAAGATTCATTCATTTGGAAATCGGGCTACACATGTCTCGTATGTTTTTGATTCACTAAAAATAACCAGCTCAAAAGAGTCATTCTTTTAGGAATCGGACCACACTGGTGGTGCTGTGCTGAATAGAAGTGTAGGAGAGTATTTTAGTTCGGTTTTCTATCCGCAACGGCGGAAAAAAGGACACAAACGTAATTAAAATCGGTCGCTTCCGATATTGTCTAAATAGAACCGTACAAAAGCTAGTTACTGATCACCAACCCTTGCCATAGAGGACTAATAATAAACTAACATTTGAATTGCTCATCAGTCCAGATTCTCTCTCTCTCTCTCTCTCTCTCTCTCTCTCTCTCTCTCTCTCTCTCTCTCTCTCTCTCTCTCTCTCTCTCTCTCTCCGGTCACACACAAACACACTCGGGGTATCAGCCTTTATTTATTGTGAGCTGCCGCAGAAGGACAGTTGGGGACGCTTAACGGTATTACCAACCGTGAAAGATCATTGATTGTGTTTCGTTGTCAGGATTCTGAGGATATAACGCAGATAAATATCATGTTATGCTACAGGCGTCTTTGATCGTTTTCCATCATATTATTACAGCCTAAGGTAAGAGACTAGAGCTTTTCTCACCCTTCCTCTGGAATATTTGCCTTGACTCACATGGCTGCACCTGCACATAGACTGTGATTTGGGGGGAAATATGGTAGAATGGTATATTTTGATTTAGTTTTACACACTGAGCTATTAAATTTGATCATTCTTGTACATTTTTGCCCAGTAGGCTACTAGACTAGATAAACTGATAAACATTTATACATTTCTGCTGATAAATAAACCCTCTATGAAACTTATGTAGCAATTGTTTGCATAAATTACTCAAGCTTTTACCATGCAACTTTTCGTTCTCAAGTGAAAAATTAATTTTAAGCTTAACAGCCCAAAACAAACGTTAAAAATGACATAATTATTAATATTATTTTCATTTGTTATTATCTTTAATAATAATGCATTTAAGGTTTTATTGTTGTAGTCTAATGCTATGTCAGAATAAAGTAATATGTCAGTAAATATGTCCAAAAAAAAAAAAAAGTGATCGATTCTGCATAACTCATCAGCCATTTTGGTAAGAGCAATATTGGCTATAAAAACAATAATGGTCGATTTCCATTCCAGATCTTACAGAGCTTCAAACATCCTCATTTCAGAATCTTCTTCTTTCTTCTTTTCAGTTTGGTGGCATGCAAAAAGTCCATTCTGGAAGTGGTTTAGGAACATAGCTTACAATAAATATATACATTTGATCATCATAACCATTTAATTTATTCCTAAATTATTTGGATTCAAGCTAGTGTATGAATCTTATCGATAGGCCTACTGTGACGTTTTCCCTGGGAATCCAGCCTATGACCTCTGCATTGACCATGTTCTACAGAACGCCTGTAGAAAGAATGTTTCCTTTACGCTGGGTCTCATTCATTAATATTCAGTTCTAAATAACGAGGCAACTCTCTTAAAGCTTGAGGCCATTAGAAGGGGTTCTCTTCATAAAGATGCTCCATTTGTGAGCGCTTAACTAACGTTCCTTGTTTTTGTGTTGGCGGACTCACAAAACAGTAAATGTTTAGAAGTGCAGGGTCATTAAAAGTTGGTCGCCAGAGAGCATTGTGAATGGAATGTTAGTCAAAGTCCTTAATAGAGCACCCCCAACTATAGGCTTTGTTCTACAGGACAATTCCCCACTGGTTTGTCCAATGGGGAGGGAGAGGGAGGGAGTCGGGTCTTGGGTCAAGTGGCGAGACACTGACATATGTAGCTGACAAGTTATTCAGAAAGAGTCATATGGGATGGGGCTGCTAATCAGTGAGTGTCTTGTGAAAAGTGGAGGAGGACCTTTGATTCATTGAGGGCAAAGGGCGTCACCTTTTGCCATCCACTGGTTAACTTGCTGCAAGGCAGCATCCTTATCTGTGTTCGATTTTCTGTAAACATGGCATTCTTTAAAAATTACCTAAGTGTCTGTGAAAAAAGACAGCCTTGTTTATTTTTGTTTAGTTTACATGGGATCTTGTTGTAGAGACGAGGGTAAAAAGCCATTTTTACACATTACATTTCACATCACATTACTTTATTGAATTTTGAATTTTACTTACAGAAATGTAATTATATTATATTTATATTCATTATATATTTTTTATTATATTAAATATATTTAATTAATTAGTTACTGTTATATATATAATATATATATATATATATATATATATATATATATATATATATATATATATATATATATATATATATATATATATATAATATACAGGTGCATCTCAAAAAATGTGAATATCGTGAAAAAAATATTTTTGTTCTTTAACTTATTTCAAAAACTTTTTTTGAAACTTACAGCTCATGAAATCAAAAATCCAGTATCTCAAAATATTAGAATATTTGCATTTGAGTTTCATTAAATGTTCATCCCTACAGTATAAATTCCGGGTATCTCTTGTTCTTTGAAACCACAATAATGGGGAAGACTGCTGACTTGGCAATGGTCCAGAAGATGATCACTGACACCCTCCACAAAGAGGTTAAGTCACAGAAGGTCATTACTGAAAGGAGTGGCTGTTCACAGAGTGCTGTATCAAAGCATATTAAATGCAAAGTTGACTGCAAGAAATTGGGTAGGAAAAGGTGCACAAGCAAGAGGGATGACCGCAAGCTTGAGAATATTGTCAAGCAAAGCCGATTCGAACACTTGGGAGAGCTTCACAATGAGTGGACTGAAGCTGGAGTCAAGTGCATCAAGAGTCAAAATGACGGTGCCATGGGTGGAAACTTACAGATTAAGGGGCGGTAATATTATAATGAGATCCCTTTGCAACGTCACTAGGGGAGCGAAATCCGATGCGCTCGTTTTTGCAGATGCTTGCAGAAAAGGACTTGCCAAAACAAAGTTACTGAGTTAATCTTTTTCATGTTTCCTTGGTTGGTAGATGCACCGGGGGGACCTGATTATAGCACTTAAAACCTGGAAAATTCAGATTTTCATGATATGTCACCTTTAAAAGAAATTAACCCCTTTATTCAGCAAGAATTCATTAAATTGATGAAAAGTGACATTAAAGACATTTATAATGTTATAAAACATTTCTATTTTACAAAATGCTGTTCTTTTAAACTTTCTGTTCATCAAAGAATCCTGAAAAATTTCACAAAAATATATTAACCAGCACAGTTTTCAACACTGAAAGAAATTATGATTTTTTTAATGATCATGCAACACTGAAGACTGGAGTAATAGCTGCTGAAAAATTCAGGAATAAATTACATTTTAAAATATATTCAAATATAAAACAATTATTTTAAACTAATAATATTTAGTAATATTACTATTTTTACTATATTTATGATCAATATAATTGATGAATATAAGAGACTTTTATCAAAATAATAAAATAATAATAATAAAAAAAAAACTGGCCCAATTGTTTATATAGATTATGTTTGTTTAAATAGATTTAAATATTATTTTTTTATTATTTTTTAAAGAAGCCATTTCAATCTCTTGTTTTTTGGGGGGGTGATTATGGATGATCCTCCATTATCCTCTTCAATCGGGGTCATTTCAGAGTGACAGTAACCAGACCAGGACAACAACCTATCAACTGTCCTGTGGTGTCACCTCTGCCCACACCAAACATCAGTCATGTGTCAATGGAACACTTACGGCCATCAGGCTTCCATGCAATCGTACAGAGTTACATAAAAAAGGAAAACACGCCATCCCAATTAAAAACAATCAACATCTGGAAAAAATTCAAGGTCAAGCAGGAAGCCTTATAATCTTATCAGAGAGTATCCAGAAAGAAAGGACAATATGTCCATTCTCTTTTTTCTCTCTTCCTCTTTTAACCATTCCCAGTCTCAATTACAATCCCATATGACCCATGGGAGAATAGCACAGTGTGGTATGGAATGTGTCTCATGTCTAAATACTCTAGATTTCGAGTACAGTAAATGTTGTGAATGAACTCAGCACTTCCATCCTCATAGAACCCAGTAGACAGGAAAAATACGACACACAAGCGCAACGGAAGAAAAACAACCAGTGTTCTTTTCCTGGAGAGTGACATGCACGCCTACGAATGCCACATTACATTAACGGCTTCAGAAATGTGTTTTTTTCGAAGCTAGAACAGAACAGGGGTGGATATTTCTGAGCTTCAGTAAATGAGGTTATAAAGGGGTAGCTGAGATGTCCGTCACTGTCTGATATTGGACATTTCCTCCCTTTTCCTGTAAGACACTGATGATTCTATCAGCCTGAGAAGTTTCGGTTAGTCGAGCTGAACATTAACAGGAATAGCAAATGGAAGGAGACAGTAAAGTTCTCCATTTCAAGGTACAATTCAATTCAGTTTTTAAAGGGATAGTTCACCCAAAATATAAATTCTGTTATCATTCTTTTCTGCAAAACAACACACTTCAGTGAAAAATAAATACACTAAACTGTATTTGAAAATACATTTACTGTATTTCATGCTAAGTATACTACAAATACATTTACATATGCATGTACATAAAAATACCCTGCAATTATACTTTTGGTATAGTAAACTGTTATACTTGGAAGTCTGCTAAATTGGATCAACTAATTATGTACTTAATGCACTTTAATTGTGTGGAAGTAGTCCTGAAGTCAAACTACAGATATACTGAAGTATATCTGATCGTGCTAAAGTGGAACCATTGCAAGTATACTTTAAATATCTTGCATTTAAAGACCAAAATTATTCAAAGATCATATACTCCTCAACCAACAGTGATATTAAAACACATTTTAAGCTTAATATTACGAAAGGTGCATTGTGCACAAGTAGTACTCCAAATAAAGTTGAATTATAATTATTATATCAGTAAGTCTTGAGCGACATGTCAGTAAATATATTAATAGATTTGAACTATACTTGGTATTAAATAAATGTAATTTAAATATATTACTTTTTTACTAGGGTATAGTTGTAAAAATTATTTATTACACAAATAATATAATATTTAAGAAAATACTTAAGTGCAGACTGAATGTAATGTTTTCAGGCACTTCACTGCATGTTAATCAAATTAAGTTAAATTATGCAATTATATGATACTGTATTCTACTTTAAATTAAGATTAAATGCAGTTAGCTAAACATATAAGTGTTTTTGACCCAATGAAGTAGGACTTAAGTATGTCTTTATATGTCAATTCATAATTCTGTTATCTTTATTGTTGAAATATTGTTGAAGTGTAAACTGACAAGCATTTATGGTAAACTAAAATTTGACAAACAATGATGTACTTTAAACTAAAACTTTTAATTTGGCATTATGACGAAGTGAATTGTTTACATGTAGTAAGTGCATTAAGAAACAGTCATGATACTGTCTTTAAGTAGACTTAAGTAGCCTTTTATTTAATTAATATTAAATGCAAATACAGATTTTTTTTAAAAAAGTACTATAACACTACAAATGCACTTTCAGTTAAGCACACTTCTTTTTTTTTTCAGAAAGCTTTAAATATAATAAAATGGGCTAATTTTTAGAGCTTGGCGGCCATGGTTCCTAATCATTCATTCATTCATTCATTGTATGAAAAAAGAGCAGCTTGAACATTTTACTAAACTTCTCCTTTTGTGTTACACAGAAGAAAAAAAGTCAAAATGATTTGTAACAAGGGTTAATAAATGATGGGTAAACTATTAATTTAACCTAATTTTTGATAGTGTCTCCAACTGCTTTGCAACTCTAGTATATCAGGTGAGTTTGATACTCTGAAATATTGAACACACTGTTTAGCATGCACAAAGTAGCGCCTGCCTACTTGGATTTCTCGATGTACTGACATAGCAGGTGTCTTAAATTACCCACAGGGCAATGCTGAAAGCGACAACGGGTCTTCCCGTGTCCCCACTGGCAGGAAGGGCAGCGGGGGGACAGGACAGCCATGGATACAGCCATTATGGCGATTAGAGAGTGAGCTAGGGATGGATGAGGAAGATAAGAAGGAAAGGGGGAGCGGGGAGGAGGAGAGGACTGATGGAGCGTGAAGTGTGTAGGGGGAATTCCTGGAATTCCATGACTGCCGCCACTCCGCTTTGGATGCCGTTTCCTGATTCTGATATGCCGCATCTTCGGAAAAACTTAGGCATTTTCATGTTTCCAATTATACTAAAAAGCTAACTCAAAAGAAT
Source organism: Spinibarbus caldwelli (assembly GCA_039654775.1). NCBI lineage: Eukaryota > Metazoa > Chordata > Actinopteri > Cypriniformes > Cyprinidae > Spinibarbus > Spinibarbus caldwelli. Next base: position 16,315,592 of record CM077263.1, read on the forward strand.
GTTCGGGACTGTCTCTTTTTTAAAAAAAGTAGCTTCTGTTTGGCTTTACAGCAAGGGTTTTATCAATTGATGGCTTCAGGCTGTCAGAGTGAGTTGCTTGGCTTGCCTCTGATCAAAGGTCCTCAGCTTTATTTGGCACTGCTTATTCCAGACTGAACAGCCACTTCAAACAAGGATTTAATAATGTAATAATGAGCATGGTGGTTCTATTCATCAGTATGAAATGTACCCACTGCAATAATGCTTGTCGTGGCTCTGAAAAGCTTTTGGACACTTAAAATATACAAATCTTTGCATTCTATAACAAAATATAAAAACAAGTGGCATTTATTTTCAAGAAATATACCACAACCAAAAAAAAAAAAAAAAAAAAAAAATTCTTTAGTTTTAGTTTTTTGTACTTACTATAGTAATAACAGTAAATTATGCATATTTGCAAACAACTAATCCTAAATCAAACCATAAACCCAAACTTAACCCTATATTAAATACATGTAATTAATAATATTACTCAGTGCTTATTTGTGTAATTACACTGTAACAATGCCGCCTTAAAATAAAGTGTTGGGTTAAGACTTAAATGGACATTTTATAGTTGTCATATGTGATGAACACAATATAAATTTGAGGGGATCAGACAGATGCAGTCCAACACCAGCAGTCTTAAGATTACAGTATGTCACTTCTTAGACATTCCAAGACCCAACAAATGGTGATTCAACATGTTCATTTGGTGAAAACAAGTGCTGATCAATGACAGGGTAACACACTGATCTGACAAAACCCAACAAATTTGTCCGTTTCTGTTTGTCTGTGAGTTGACTTGTACTATTCTGCTAAAAATCAGTTTGACACCAGATGGTTATTCCAAAAAAAAAAAAAAAAAGTCTCAGAAAAGTGAAGTTAGTTCTGAGATAAGCTCTAATGCTATTTGCCATTTGGTTTGGCTGATATTTTGTAGCATTATATATTTTAGTTGCAATAACATTCATGCATTTTAAAGTACGACTTGGCTGGCCAAAAATGCTTAAAAAAGCATTTTTTTTTTTTTTTTAGAGCCACTAAAGACAGATGCAGAATGATCATTTCCAATGTCTAATTCAAATGAATTAATAAATATAGTCATAAGGAACAGTGTCTGGAACATTTTTGGCTTTTTGGCATTTTTTAAACATGCATTTTTAATAACCTGGCTATGATATTCCAATGTTGAGGTTTGTTCAGCGTAGGCTACTTGACAAAATCCACCCTGAAGGTTTTCTTAAGTCTTGATCCCCAGGATTGGCTCGGTTTAATTTTCTTGCTCCCTCACCTAATTTAAGATTTTAAAATCCCTCCAAAGGAGATTTTATGCTCTCACGGAGAGTTCAAATCACTTATGAGACCTCCTTTGCAGATTCTCCTGTAATATATCATACAACAAATGTTCCTTCAGCATCTCCTTCAAAGTGCTGAAATACTCAGACTTCAATTAAACATTAAACTTCATAAGACCCATTAAAATCAAATGCAAAGTGCCTCTTAATAGCAGCAAATGAAACCAGAAAAATTGACTTTTTTTTAAATCTTAAAGAGAATAATAAAAAACACAGATGATCAGAGAGAAACATGCAAGTTTGTACCCAGGATTCTTTAGCTTTTTATTTATGTGGGCCAGATGAACAAGGCTAATAGGATTTACTCTGACTGGAAAGGGGGGCGAGGGAGATTGGGAATGGGGGAGGACATCCCGCTTTTACCTCCTGTTGCTTAGTAGCCCACCCAGAGCAATCACATGATTCTGGCAGGTGTCTAACACTGATTAGACCTTTAGAAGTGACCAAACCCAGCAACGTCCACCCAAGCTACAGGATTATATATGGACTTAATTATAAACAGGTCAGACCCCTTGCTAACAAGCCACCTTAGAAATTGCTACTAAAATGACCTGAAATCATGCCTTTTTGGTGAAGGTGCTATTATCAGCGGTATTCACTAAAGTGTTATTCCTCATTGTTGAATCTCACAAAATGTTAGTCATATTTCATCCCGAAATCTAAAGTTTAAATTTTGTAAAGAAAATTGTGCTGACATTATTTTCTTGAAAATTAAGTACAAATTCTCAAAAAATATATATATTTACAAAAAAAACAAAAAAAAAAAAAAAACATTATTCTCTCTGGACATTATTAGTACTAGTAGTAGTAGTAGTAGTAGTATAGTAGTATTACTTAATTTTCTTTCTTTATTTATTTTTTTATCAAAATCACCGTAAATTAAATTCACTATAGAAGAATGTTGCCATGATATAAATGTTTATTTACATTATGGAAAACTTTATTTTTTCTTTTGATTTTGGAATGAATGTTGCATGACAAGTTTTACAAGCTTTACGCTTAAGTGATATTTAAATTGATTTAGAACACTGCTGTTCTGGTAATATAACACAGCCATTTGATTTATTCCTGAACACCAGTTTTGTTTAGTTCCATAAAATGGGATTACATAAGCACATTTTTTCCTTCTTTTTTAAATCTGTATCAAGACCGAAATTCTTGAATCCAAAAATAATATGTGGGCACCCTCCCTGGTGAGCTGGGACACCAGTATAATAGAGCTGCTTCCATTTTGAGTTGATTATGTCATTTTCAGCTGTACACTTTTTGTGTGATACAGTGTCGTGGATTTGTTCTTGCTGTTAGAACTGAACCTACGCTTCATTAATGATGTAAACTATATTCATAGTCCCTGCTGAGGTTCTAGCATATACAATTATTCCTCTCAGTACAGTTACTGTATATAATTCTGTCATTATAAATGACAAAAATGGCTTATTGTGATTTTTCTCGATGAAAAAATGTACTGTGGTAATACTGTGGTACAATGATGCTTCAGAAATCATTCTAATATGCTGATTTGGTGCTTATAAAACATTTCTTCTTCTTATCAATGTTGAAAACAGTTGAGCTGCTTAATATTATGTGGAAACGTGACATTTTGTCAGGATTGTTTGTTAATAGAAAGTTTAAAAAACCCCAAAATTTTGATAAAGATCTTTTGTAACATTTTGAATGTTTTTACTGTGACTTTTGATCAATTTAATGCATCCTTGCTGAAAAAAAAATGTATTAATTTCTTTAAAAGAAAATTAGTTTGGAGTAATCAGGCCTCTTTAAATTCTTAAAACAGATCCTAATACACTCTTAAGAGCTTTGTATTAAGACTTTATTTCAAGTATCAACACCAACTTGATCACTAACTTAAGCCTATTAAAACACCATTAAATTGGACATTCACATTAAGTAAGAAAAAACAAACATTGCTCTCTCTCTCCTCCATCTTTGCAAATTCTGCTTCCTCCAAATAAAAAGCTTCATTGAACACATTAGACTTTTTGATCATTTTGTCTTGTTAGATCTAGAATATAATGTCAAAGACGGAAAAGCTAATAGTCCTGATGTACCTCTGATTAAATGAATCTCATCTGCCGAACAGTGGGGGGTTTGCTTGTACAGAAATGCTCTGCTACTGTAATTTGGGACTTAAGCTTTCAGAAATCTGTTTTCATAAAACTGGCTTAATGTGATCTTGTTTTATTATGTCAATTTTTATTTATTCTGGAAGAGCCAGATGTTTGCATTCTGATCTAGAACATTTTACATGATATTTAAGGCCAGTTAAATTGAAAATCCATGATACCACATGATATTTGTGTGCATCTAGCATACTTGCTAATAACTGCCTCGAAGCCAGCCAATCAGATTAGAGCTGGTGATTTAAACATTTTTTGCGCACATTATGGATCTCATTTTTGCAAATCATCTGAGACTAACCCTAGTGTTCAATCTAGCTGTTATGTAGCACAAGCACAAAGTTAATTCATGTTGGACATGGTTTTGAATGTTTATTTTATCTAACAGATAAGGAAGGAAAAGAGAAAGAGCCATTACATTGGTGTCAGGTAAACTAGTCCGAACACTGCGTTCAAATTACAGGTCATCACAGGTCCCCTTTCAAGCTGTCTTCCTGTCTTTGTTTTTTATTTCTCTTTTGTGCCACGAAACTAGGTACTTTCCTAGGTAGTCAGTAATCAACAAACCCTCATATGAAAGGTCAAAGGTCAAAATATTTTGACCTTTGCCGAATACCGTAACTAAAGCTAAATATGTTTTTTTTTTTGTGTGTGCTGCCTGTGCACCTTTATTATTATTTAGTCCTTTCAGTATACAACATCAGGTATGGTGACCTTAATTACTACATATCTTAATTATATATTTATAATTAAATCACATATACAAGTTTTATTACAATCGCACATGACCTGCTATAAAACTCATATCCAGACACCCTCATTTTAGTAAAAGCGAAGTGTAAACAACCTACAATAAATGTGTGGTTTTGACACCTTTGGATTTGCATCCCAAATCTCTTTTAGTGCAATCGCACTGCAAACTGTGATTTATTCCATATCTGACTCCTGCTCTAAATGAAAGCTTGCTTGAGATAAAAGCTTTGTTTTATGTCGGTGTGCTGGTGTTTTTCCAGCTTGTGCAAAGAGAAGATCTAATCAATTCATACAACCTCTCTGAGTCGGGGCTTATTTTTGAGTTATGTCAAAAGCATATGTTGCTGTTCTTTATGTGTGAGATCTAAAGGGTGAAGGTTTATGAAATTTGAATTCTGTTTTGTGTGCTCATCTACTATTATTATTTAATTCTATTCTTATTAGTGGTGCTATAAGACATCATTATCACTATGCTATTACTATTAGTATTACACTATCCTCATACTATTGTTTAGTGATTTGAACAAACTCATAACTCCTCAATATTAAACTTTGGTGTGTTATTTTATTTTATTTTGCTATTACTTTTTGGATGGTTAAACAGGCAAAAAATGCATAACATGCTAAAAACTACAACCCACTTAGCACTCCAGCAACCATGCACAAAACAAGGATTTAAACCTACAATCTTTCAGTAACCAGCCCAAATCTTTAACTGCTAGGCTACACTACTCTATTTTCCTCTAAAATTGGTTCTGTTTTGTCATATTTTACTTATTTATTTTTCTTTTGTTCCTGTTTGCTTGTTCTCGCTTTCTTTCTTTAACTACACAGTTTTTCATTCTGTTTATGAGTATGCAGCTGCATGATTATGGGTGTGTGCGTCTAAGAAAGCTTTCTCTTTATCGGATACGGTAAACCTGGCTGGTAATGTGAGATGACATTAATATTGAATAAGATAGAGAAGGAACGTCAGGTGAGAAAATGAATTTCCATATGCAGGGCTGCTGACTATAATAAATAACACTTCCACACGGCAATGAGAAACTGTGTACGTTCCTGTGGGAACAGATCTGTCTGTACTAACTGCATCACCATGGATACAGTGAAGCACTTATGATGAGCTTTAAAGCATGCTGGATTTTCAGTGGTTTGAATCACAGATGTTTTGAATCAGTACACATATATATTATTTCATAGTGATGTTAAAATCGGGAGGTACAGATGACAGTGTAAGGCTTTGGTTTGGGAGACATACACTGATTCACACTGATTCACACTGATTCATGATTGGCGCTCATTTGTTTTTTTACCATTTCACAACCTTACACAAATATGCAACTATTTCATTGAGCCTTGGGATCCAGTTCAAAGATCCTCTTTCAAGTATTTCAGGTTCTTTCTGCTACATGAATTATAAATATGAGTTTAGGCTACATTTCCCTTGTTATATTCCCCTCGGTTCATACATTTCGTCAGGCGCTTTGGAGCTCAGCCTATGCTAACGCCTCCGCTCTCTTGAATGGTGACTCCCTCAAAAGAAAAGAGATGACTTGGCATTTCCTTTTGGTTTGGGAAGAGTCATAAAACAACTTAAAGCGTTTTCAGAATTTGCTTTGTCAGTGCCAACACACTGCAGATAAGGGACCATCAATAAGGGCCACAAACGGCTGAATCAATGTTTATTTTAGGTGGAATTGAGTCATTTGTTGCTAATGTGCTGAATTTGGCTGTCAAGACATTTTTAAAAGTTCACATTTAGTTATTGAGCTCTTTGCCTGTATCTCTCTCAAAGCCATTTCTGTATTTGTCTGTGAGGAAGTTCAACTTTAGCTAGTATAATAAATGTAAACTAGCTAAAAAGTTCTTCATCTCATAGAAGAAAATTTAAAACTGGATTCTTTGTATTAACTTTAAAAGTCCTAAAATCTCTTACATTTAACATGCAAGTACCCTGAAAAGGAAAAATGTATATGAGACTGAGAAATTCATTTTAATGGCTGACCATGAAGAGAACTGTTTGGAGCTTATTTGAAACTAAAGCACTTTAGACTTAAGAAATAATACAGGGTAGATATATACTGAGAAGCTCAGAAATTGGATGGGATGTGAAACATCGGTTATAAAACAGAGACAAAGAGAGGAGAAAGTGAGGTGCCTACAAATTCAGTACCAGTCTGGAGAGAGGACAGGCTCTCTAGGGTAAAGCTTTTGACATTTAACTAGACCAGCCATAAACAGAGCAAAGCAAAGCCATTGACATTCATTCTGTCTGGCAAAGTTTTTCTCTGGCTGATTTCGCTCTGCTCGCCCCACTCTGCTGCTATCTGTCATATCGGGCAACACATTCTTCTTCCATGTAATAGGCTGTAATTCACTTTAGAAATTTTCCAGCAAAAGTCATAAGTGAAGATTTGTTTTGCTGAAAAACAGTCTAATTATTAAAGTTGTAGCTATGTAAACTTGATATTAATTAGAAATAATACAAAATAATACATACTATTTACTGCAGTTTCTGGATGAAATGAACACTAGTGACACTAACAATTTTTTCCCCCACAAATTGTGATTACAGGAGCAGATTTTTAGTTCATAAAGACTTAATTTCTCATAGTTCCTTGCACAATGTTATGTTATAACTTTAAAACATTTTTGCAGGCTTTGTAAACTAATGCAATTTTTACATTTGCATCAGACAACTTCATATGTATTGCTATTCTGAAATAGTAAACTTGCTTGGTAGCTCACCTGATACAGCATTGCACTTGTATTGCAATGAAGAGCACTGTATGAATCTCATGAAACATGAGTCATAATAAAAAGCTTAAAGGCTTGTAGAAACAAGCTAAAATAACATGGTTGCATCAGCAAATGTGTTTTCATTGACTATCGTAAACACTATCTGTGAGGTTTAGGGTCAGGTTTAGTGTAGGTGATGCATTATTTTCAGAACTGCCATGATATCGATACTTACAACAATTCACATTCACCTGTTTTGGATAACACTAAACACAATTTTGCTTTAAAAGTACCACAAAACAGGCAAAAAGCAATTATTTTGTATAATGGCTAATAGACTGTATAATGGACCATTACATTATGATAATGTTACATTTTTATAAAGGAAATATTTCAGGCAATTAAAAACAGTTAAAGACAACGATCTCTTGGGGCTATTAAGTGTATTTAGCCTGATGCTACATTGTTGAAATGTAATCCCTGTGGCTTCAACACTGTTAGTATCTTTGGTTAGTTCAATCCTATTAATAAAACAGTGATTCTATGGTGTGATCACGCGTGAGCTAAAGCTACATTAGCGTAGCGTGCCACTCCATACTCTGTCACTGTTTACCTATTCATTAATTCATCTGTGACTGATGGGGGCTTGCCAGAGCCCTCAGTCTTTTGTGTAATTAAACGGCTGTCTTCATTGAAGCCTGTATGCATACACATAAAAACACATAAACATACCCCTCCCCCACCATACATTTTTGCTATAGAAAATCCCCAGTGACCAGGCTAGCATCGGATAATTAACGGGCTGTGTGTTCGTGTTGATTGCTTCATTATTTGTGAGATAAGCATCTGGCGGAGGTGTCAGATTGATGTTGTGGATCTGACATTAATCCACGGTAAAGCTGTTTAAAACAGCAGTCAGGATAGAAGACACAAATCAGGGCCCACACGGTCTTTAAAATGTTGCTTTGTTTTAGGACCCAGACGTGATGATGTCATAATGAGGGTGTGGACCCTCACGTCCTGGGTTTTTTATTTCACCATTTAGCCAAATGACAAAGAATTAAATGATCATTAAGGGTTTGCTTTGGGATTTTAAGGCAGGACAGACACTGCTCATGATTTATGTTTTGTTGAGGATGGCAATTTGAGTGTTATGTTGGGGTTAATGTGTGTTAACCAGCAAGGCTTGCTACAAACAATACAGAAAGTTGTTCTTCTGAAATGAGCGCACCGTCTGAAACTTTATCTGTTAATTAGAATGCTAGAGCTGAAGCTTTAAGGAAGTTTCAGTTAATTACGGAATCTCTTTTTTTAATTCACCTTAATTTTACTTCATTTTGAAGTTAACTAATTTGTTTGCATTCTGTTGAAACTTCAATTTAATTTAGTTAAGAAGTTTCTTACTGCTATTTTTTTTTTTTTTTTTTTTTTTTTGCTGTTAATCACAGTCCATTCTTTCTGGCTATTGTTAAAATAATCTAATTTCTGTTAATTATGTTTGCAGAAAATAATATTTGCTGGCAAAAGTCATGTCTGGTAGACAAGTGTGGGTTTGTCCTTTGGATATCACAGTTTAGCTAGTTTCAATAAACCATTTAAAAGTTTGGGGTCAGTATTTTTTTTTTAATTAATACTTCATTATTCACAAGGTTGCATTAAACTGATCAAAAGTGACAGTAAAAACATTTACAAGAACTTCAAAAGGTTCATGCAACACAGAAGACTGGAGTAATGGCTGCTGAATATTCAGTTTTGCCATCACAGGAATAATTTAAATGTTATTTTCAAGTAGAAAACAATTATTTTACATTCTAATAATATTTCATAATATTGCTGTTTTTACTGCATTTTCGATCAAATGAATGAAGCCTTCGTCAGCATGAGACATCTTTAAATATATATATATAAAAAAACTTAGATAGATAGATAGATATTGCTGTTTTACTATATTTTTAATTTGATTTGAAATAAATGCCACCTTGATGAGCATAAGAGATGTCTTTCAAAAATAATATAGAAATTAAATAGACTTTTATGAGGGTATATGACTGACAGAGAAATTGCACAAATCGTTAGATCACTAGCTTTGTTTATGTCTCACTTTAAAAAAAAAAAAAAAAAAAAAGATTTAAATCCCCTCTCTAATTGCTCTGTTATAGCTGACTAAATAACACTAAGACCAGTCGCAGAGCTGAAACTCCCCACGGATCTGGCCCAAGCTTTAATCATCGCTCTAAATAACAACTATTCATAAACTTCTCAATGACACAAGCAGTTACCTGTCTCTCTCTTTCTGCGCGCACACACACACACTCAGTAATAAGTACCGATATGAATCACATGTGCCCTTTTATTACATCTCACATGGGTAAATTTTACCCCATCCCCAGAGGACCTGATTCAGCTGCTGCCGTGGCTGTAGTGTCCAGTGCTGTTATCTAATAAAGCTGCCCTGTCTGCTCTACATTGAAATGTCATGGCCACTGTTTGTACAGGAGAAGGTCATGGCTGGCATCAGGGACAGTGACTTGCACACATATATTGTGATGTTTTACAGTATTGCATTAGCTTTGGGTTACTGTGGGATAGAATATCTTAATAGATGACACAGCAAAACGCACTTGGTTTTGTAAACTTTTAACCGTTTTCTCCTCTACAGTACTTACCACTACTTTTTTCTTTCTCTTTCCTGTTTGTTTTATTGATCTTTAGTGGTTATTCTTCAGTGCCCTCGCCTTTTTCAGCACACACACTTATTTCTGCAGCTGCGTCCTTCGGCTTCTTAACGTAGAGCGTTAGGAAGACCCTCACAATGCATGAAATACACCACAACACATCCTTCCTTCGTCAGCCTCCGTTCCTGCTATTGTCAGCATGTCAAGAGTGTGCGTCAAGAGGTAAAATTAGCAAGCTGTAATGAGTTCGGCCTTTCCTGCGATACACTCGGTTGTACCTTCTGCGTCTGTTCTTGAATGATGCTGTTGCTCTGAAGATTCAAGAAGTGTAAGTGCTTGTTGGAAAATTGGGTAACACTTTATTTTACAGTGTCCTTGTAAATGTTACATGTACTTACTATATAGTACATTATGCACTGAGAGCCCTAACCCTATAGTAAGAACATGTTGTAAATGAATATTGCTCAGTACTTATTTGTGTAATTACACTAACAGTTGCACCTTAAAATATAGTGTAACCAGAAATTGCTTTCTGGGTCTTTATAAGAATTATTCACCTAAAATGAACCTTCTGCCATTGAGAGATTAGTAGCAATGTCTGATTTGCAAATGAATCATTCTTTTGAGTCATATCTTTTCAATGAATTTGTTCTTTTAGTTCATAATATCAGTCTAAAATGGGAATTACAGTACTATGGACCAGTTTTATGATATTTTTATAGAGCATTTGTGTCGATTTTTGAGGCTGGACCTCTTACAGTCCCTATTCATTGGAACTGCATGGACAAGAGTGACCAGTACAATATTCAAAAAAATCATCTTTTATATTCTAGAGAAGAAAGAACGTCATACAGGTTTGGAATGACAAGAGAGAGAGAGTAAATGATTGCAAAATTGTTCTTTTTGGGTAAACTATCCATTTTTTTGTGGCCATATTGTTCATAAATGATGAAAAACTTACTTGGATCAGTAGGTTGTTTCTTTCCACATTCTTCACATTCTTTCTTGCCATCTGTTATCTCATGATTGAGGGCCTCTTCACAGCTCAGGTGAATTTTTTCTTCAATTCTTTACCTATAATGGAAAAATTAGTAAAAATCTACACAGATTTAGAGTATTCACTGAGTATGTAAAACATGGTTAGAAGAGTACAGTGACTTACTAAACTGTATTAAAAATGGTCAAACTCATAATTACACGTTGTAAAATCTGAATTTTTCACCCTTGACTATCATGACGTTATCTAAAAAGAACAAATGGCAGCAGCATCAACAATGTAATTTTATTATAGCTGATATTTCTGTATTTTTTATATATTTTTGTATCTGATATATTTACTGACTTGTTCTTAAATATTTTAAAAGACCATAAAAGTGAATAAATGTAGCAATGACATTTTCCTGTTATCAAAACAAAAAACAATTATGAATGTAGCCATAGAAACCAATGATGAGAATGTGAACAACTCAGAGTAGAATCTTTGTGTTGTCTTCTCGTAATTACAATAAGTCTGACAAGTTGAGACACTTTCATTATTAGTTGCTGTCTGTTTGCATAAAGCTAGCTGATTGTGTTTATTAATCAACTGTTCATGGATTAATGTTTTTATAGTATCAAATGAGGCATTTTTATTTAGTCTCACACAAAATTATGTTTCATTTGATATTTTGTTATGTTGTTCCATGGCTAAACAGATTATGTAAGTACATATTAGATATAAATAGATTATATTAAGTTATTAGTAAAAGAAGCCGATAATAAAACACTGACAATTTCAGGAAAGGAAATAGTATCCCCCACTGGGTTAAAAGGCATAGAAATGTTGCTGCCAGCATTCAAATGATTCCTTCTTAACTGTTCTAATTCATAAACAGACACTTTTTTTCTCTCTTTGGTTTTCTTTCTTCAGTCTGAAATCGCCTCTTGGACTGGCATATTTCAGCCCACGGGGGACAAGATATCACTGATAATCTGCTGCATATATTTATATGCCCTGAGAGCAACACCAAATGCTTTCAGTTTTTCTATTTATAGCTCATTATCATAAAATATGAATCATTCATAAGAGGGGGTAAACTCACATAATCAGATTCACCCTTGGGATTTTAACCCTTTAAATGTCTGTTATGGGGGTGAGCTTGTAAACGCCAACAGGTCGTTAAGGGTTTATTGCATTTTGCAGGACCAGTTAACCCTTTGACACAGGACAGCAGAACCAGACACATGCTTTCCCTGGAGACGTTTGCGACGAGACGTTTGTCTAGTAAACCGTATGTTCAGCCAAATGTTGAAATGCTTACTTGAGGATTTCGAAAAGACTTAAAATCGATGTATTTCATTTAAAAAATCTGTATGAAAAATAAGTGGATTTAATTAAAGACCATGGTGCTCATGGAACTTCTCAAAATACCATTTTGAAAATTAATAAATGCACAATTTTGAGTGGTGTTATGTAAATCTCACCACTACAATGGAAGGTTGCCAATGTCACATTGTCAGATGTTATTGCCGCTATGTGCTTGCTAATGCGTTCTAAGTAGTTCTTTGCATGTTATTGTGTGTTTGCGTGGATTTTCTGGGTGGTTTAGGTAGTTGCTTGGGTATTCTCTGTGATTTTTAGGTGGTTGATCAGTTTTCTGGGTGGTTTCCACATAGTTGATTGGGTGTTCTCTTTAGTTTCTATGTAGTTGATTGGGTGTTCTCTTTGGTTTCTATGTAGTTGATTGGGTGTTCTCTTTGGTTTCTAGATAGTTGTTTTGGTGTTCTCTTTGGTTTCTAGGTAATTTTTTCTTTGTTTTTTAATTGTTTCCTTGTGTTCTTGGTTTCTATGTATTTGATTGGGTGTTCTCTTTGGTTTATAGGTAGTTGCTAGGGTGTTCTGGGTGGTTTTTAGGTGGTTGCTTGTGTTTTTGGTTTCTATGTAGTTGATTGGGTGTTCTCTTTAGTTTCTATGTAGTTGATTGGGTGTTATCTTTGGTTTATAGGTAGTTGCTAGGTTGTTCTGGGTGTTTTTTAATTGGTTGCTTGTATTCTTGGTTTCTATTTAGCTGATTGGGTGTTCTCTTTGGTTTCTAGGTAGTTGTTTTGGTGTTCTCATTGGTTTCTAGGAAGTTGCTAGGGTGTTCTGGGCGGTTTTTAGGTGGCTGCTTGTGTTCTTGGTTTCTATGTAGCTGATTGGGTGTTCTCTTTGGTTTCTAGGTAGTTGTTTTGGTGTTCTCTTTGGTTTCTAGGTAGTTGCTAGGGTGTTCTGGGCGGTTTTTAGGTGGTTGCTTGTATTCTTGGTTTCTATGTAATTGATTGGGTGTTCTCTTTAAGTTTCTATGTAGTTGATTGGGTGTTCTCTTTGGTTTATAGGTAGTTGCTATGTTGTTCTGGGTGTTTTTTAATTGGGTGCTTGTATTCTTGGTTTCTATGTAGTTGATTGGGTGTTCTCTTTGGTTTCTAGGAAGTTGTGTTGGTGTTCTCTTTGGTTTCTAGGTAGTTGCTAGGGTGTTCTGGGTGTTTTTTAGGTGGTTGCTTGTGTTCTTGGTTTCTATGTAGTTGATTGGGTGTTCTCTTTGGTTTCTAGGTAGTTGCTTTGGTGTTCTCTTTGGTTTCTAGGTAGTTGCTATGTTGTTCTGGGTGGTTTTTAATTGTGTCCTTGTGTTCTTGGTTTCTATGTAGTTGATTGGGTGTTCTCTTTGGTTTCTATATAGTTGTTTTGGTGTTCTCTTTGGTTTCTAGGTAATTGCTAGGGTGTTCTGGGTGGTTTTTAATTGTTTCCTTGTGTTCTTGGTTTCTATGTATTTGATTGGGTGTTCTCTTTGGTTTATAGGTAGTTGCTAGGGTGTTCTGGGTGGTTTTTAGGTGGTTGCTTGTGTTTTTGGTTTCTATGTAGCTGATTGGGTGTTCTCTTTAGTTTCTATGTAGTTGATTGGGTGTTATCTTTGGTTTATAGGTAGTTGCTATGTTGTTCTGGGTGTTTTTTAATTGGGTGCTTGTATTCTTGGTTTCTATGTAGTTGATTGGGTGTTCTCTTTGGTTTCTAGGTAGTTGCTAGGGTGTTCTGGGTGGTTTTTAGGTGGTTGCTTGTGTTTTTTTTGTTTCTATGTAGTTGATTGGGTCTTCTCTTTAGTTTCTATGTAGTTGATTGGGTGTTATCTTTGGTTTATAGGTAGTTGCTATGTTGTTCTGGGTGTTTTTTAATTGTGTCCTTGTATTCTTGGTTTCTATGTAGTTGATTGGGTGTTCTCTTTGGTTTCTAGGTAGTTGTGTTGGTGTTCTCTTTGGTTTCTAGGTAGTTGCTAGGGTGTTCTGGGTGTTTTTTAGGTGGTTGCTTGTGTTCTTGGTTTCTATGTAGTTGATTGGGTGTTCTCTTTGGTTTCTAGGTAGTTGTTTTGGTGTTCTCTTTGGTTTCTAGGTAGTTGCTATGTTGTTCTGGGTGGTTTTTAATTGTGTCCTTGTGTTCTTGGTTTCTATGTAGTTGATTGGGTGTTCTCTTTGGTTTCTATATAGTTGTTTTGGTGTTCTCTTTGGTTTCTAGGTAGTTGCTAGGGTGTTCTGGGTGGTTTTTAGGTGGTTGCTTGTGTTCTTGGTTTCTATGTAGTTGATTGGGTGTTCTCTTTGGTTTCTAGGTAGTTGTTTTGGTGTTCTCTTTGGTTTCTAGGTAGTTGCTAGGGTGTTCTGGGTGGTTTTTAGGTGGTTGCTTGTGTTTTTGGTTTCTATGTAGTTGATTGGGTGTTCTCTTTGGTTTCTAGGTAGTTGCTAGGGTGTTCTGGGTGGTTTTTAAGTGGTTGCTTGTGTTCTTGTTTTCTGTGTAGTTGATTGGGTGTTCTCTTTGGTTTCTAGATATTCGATTGGGTGTCCTCTTTGGTTTCTAGGTAGTTGCTAGGGTGTTTTAGGTGGTTTTTAAGTGGTTGCTTGTGTTATTGGTTTCTGTGTAGTTGATTGGGTTTTCTCTTTGGATTCTAGATAGTTGACTGGGTGTTCTCTTCGGTTTCTAGGTAGCTGATTGTGTGTTCTCTTTGGTTTCTAGATAGTTGATTGGGTGTTGTAGTTGGTTTCTACGTAGTTGATTGGGTGTTCTGGTTGGTTTTTACACTGAAAAAAAAACAATAAGTAAGATTTACTTAATTTTTATTTTTGCAAGTTTTTGCACACATAAATTTTAAGCAAAATTTAAGTATTGAATTTAGTAAAATCTACTTAACTAATTTAGGTAAAATTAGCTAAATAAATAAGTACATTTAACATGGCCAGTTAGAGTTTAATGAGTAATTTTTACTTAATTATTTTAAGTTAAATCTGCAATACTTAATTAATTTCACAGTAAATCGCAATAAACCAAAAAATGCAAACTAAACAGACATTTTTGTGTGACAGTGTTTGTGTATTTGACTGTCTGGCAGGTAGAAGTGCGCTCATAGGGATGTCTCTCTGTGTTGGTGTGTTTCTTGCTGGGATGTGGGAGGACTAATATGTTGACAGCTCCCCTGCTGTTAGCTTCACAGTGCTGTGTCAGGCCACCACACCAGACATCACCACACTGTTTGTCTCCATTTACCCAGAATGCCATGGAACCTAGCTGGTGCGTGTATCTGGGGCTGCGAGTACATCTGCTTTGGTCCAGCAGCCAATTGCGACAGGGCTCAGGCCACATGCTGAACTATTATTGGATGAAATATCGCCTCCTTGCTGGATTGTGTCTCACGCTTCTAGGGACAGTGGTGCTGATTTCCAATTTGGATTTAG
The DNA here is from genome assembly GCA_039654775.1 of Spinibarbus caldwelli. Lineage (NCBI taxonomy): Eukaryota > Metazoa > Chordata > Actinopteri > Cypriniformes > Cyprinidae > Spinibarbus > Spinibarbus caldwelli. Next base: position 16,331,000 of record CM077263.1, read on the forward strand.
TTCTAGGTTTGCTTAGCTCAATTAGACTGTGTAATTGTAAAATATATCCATACAGCACAAGCATTGGCTTATGCACAGCATGAGGTTTTGTTTATGATAGAAAGACCTCCAGTTCTTTAATGCTGTCTCTGACCTTCGGTGTAGATCGCAATTAAAACTATGGCTGTCAATTTAACACATTTATTTAGTGCAATTTGATTTACAATTAATGCAAATAATCATGCCCCCTTTGATGTACATTCCATAATAAGGGATTTTCCTAACATTCGCAATTAAATTTTTGAGACTTCAAATTCAACACTCCCCACCTGCTATTCGGCCTACTTCACCAAAATAGATTTACCAAAATCAAATCTTTTCTTTTGTTTTCTAGTTAAATAGATCTGTGTTTCCACTCCTTATATACATTCGGTGATGCTAAGTTGTATCTGTTAATATTATGGGCCTGTGCTAACATGAACTGTGACCAATGAACAGTTGTATTTTTTATTAACTCTGGCATTAAAAACAAGGATTTATAAATACTGTAACAAATGTTGTGTTCATTGTTAACTAATGGGGCTTTATTGTAAAGTGTTATTCAAATATTGATTATTAATCTGCATATCGTGTAGTTTGTTATTATAATTTGACAGCCCTAGTTAAAACCAAAGAGCTACGAAATATGTTTTTTAAGACAGTCATTCAGTCAGTCGCTAGACACACACATACTGAATGCTGTCTAGCAGTCCTAATTCCCTTAGGGAGCCTGTGATAGACAGAGGAAAAAGTGGGCAAAGTGTGACAGCCGTCTGTGTTGTGAATGGCTGTCTGCACTGAATTTTAGGTTACAAGGAAGTCTTATTTAGTCCAATCTCCTCCAGAGTACCATGCCACCTTAGCAGACCATCAGATGTATCTGAAACCAAGTTCATGTGCCTACATTTCGAAGTTTTGTCCATATTGACACAGAAGATTAATACGTCTATATTTTTCTGCGCAAATTTTTCAAAGCCTAAGAGTTTTGATGGTCTCAAAGGGAACATGTTTAATGTCATCATAGAGTAGGTTGCGACAAGCTGAGGATTGAGAGAAACGTCTGCGATCTTCGTTCTAAAAATTTTGTAGAGAGGAAGATCTCTCTGGTGTCAGAGTAATGATGAAAGAGGATATGAAGTGTTTTGATAAAGGGCAACAGCGATGCAAGAGGGTGTGGTAGACAAACGCTACAAAAGCTACAAAAACATCAAGTTGGATGTGAGAAATTTTAAGAAACCATGTTTTGAGAAGCTTTGAGAGTGCACATAAAGTCCCTTTGAAATATGTTGCTTTTTGAGGCGATTTATGGATGCTTAAATCAACAAAATACACCTCAGGCGTCAGGCCAAAAAACATTTGTACTCCCATCAGCACCTTAAAAAAATCACTTAGAATTCCTATAAAGCCCAAAATGGGTATATAGAAACAACAACAACAACAAAAACAGTTATATTTTTTTTCTGATTAATTCAAGCAGAAAAATGTATAATATATATGTTTTTTATGCTAGAAAAATTCAGCACAGTGGACAGATCCAGCCACCAGTATCAGTTCCCTCAGAGCTCAAATGCAAATCAGACAATGATCCTCGCAGAGCATTATTGAACATGTACTGATTGAACAAAGAGGTCAAATGCCCTCATTAGTGTTATCAGAGGGCAATCTTCAATAATCAATGTTTTGCACTGGTTATGCATGGCATTTAGGGCCAGAACTATCAATAAATATGTAAGAAAAACTATCAGTGATAATGGGTTGTTATAAATTCATAATTCATAAAACAATATTATAATACATAATATGCTGAAGCACTTATTAATGTAATTGAAGTAAAATGTTGATAGAACCCTGACTGACTTCTTTATTAGGTTTTGGATTGTAGATTTGGACTTGGGATACATTTGTTTTGTGTTTAAATGTAGTCATAAACACCCAACAAATAGGAATCGATCTGTTGAGATCAATCTCAGTAGAGATAAACAAGATTGCCACAAACACCGGTTTATGGATTTCTTAGCTTCTGTCTTGATCTTTTAAACATTCTGTCTCTAACCTTATCTTTATACTCAGAAGATGTTAATGCTCAGTTGTTTCTCAGATATGTTATAGAAGTAAATAAGACTATATAAATAATGTAGGGCATAACACTGATGACTTGAAATTTAAAAAGAAATGTCATTGTCTTGGGATTGCAGATTTTGATATCTTTATATACAAATATAAGCACGGTAAATCAGAAACTCTAGTTGAGACATGAGAAACAGGAACTGTTGACAAAAAGTCTCCATTTTATTGTTTAGGAGAAACTGAAATATTAAAGCTCATTTGTGATGTTTTTTTCCTTTGGGTACTTATTCTTTTCAGCATGCATAATTACTATATCTTTGAATGGTTGTTTGAATGATATTCTGCAAGTTTGGACACGGAGGACTGAAAAACTACTCTGCATTGTAAACGATCCGGCTCCGTCCCTCATGGGGTGGTTGGTTCATCTTTCCAAAGCGTCCCTTTATCTTATCTTCCTTTATTGTACTTGTTTATTTTTAATGTGCCTGTGGGCCCTTTAGAGGCCGTCTTCTATAAGAAATCCCTTCTGTGATTAAAGTGGATCATGAATAACACCACTGTTAGCCACACTGTAGATTTAGAAGAAGTCTCTCATGTGATCCAAAGGGGCTTTCCATATGGATTTGGTGGAGGTATTTTTTATACTTATTTTAAGTATTAAGTCTATAAAAAACTTGCTGTTTATAAAGTTCTGATGACTATACGTTTTGTCTTTTTGTAAGTTACGGTCATATCTAAGATACAAAATTTTGGTAAAAAAGGTTGATTGTCTATTGTCAGTAGTGTAGTGATGTTTAAAGCACAGCTCATGCTGAAGTCACTTTCAAACCAAGCAACTTTCTGTTGGTCAACATGGCAACATTTGCATGGACTCGATTGCATGGATTCCTATTGAAATTAATGGAATTTCCTGAACAATGATAATGTGACCACACATTTAGCCATTAAAGGGATAGTTCACACAGAAATGAAAATTCTGTCATTAATTACTTACCCTCATGTCGTTTCAAACCCGTAAGACCTTTGTTCATCTTCGGAACACAAATTAAGATTTTTTGATGAAATCCGAGAGCTTTCTGACCCTGCATAGACAGCAACGAAACTGACACGTTCAAGGTCCGGAAAGATAGTAAGGACATCGTTAAAATAGTCCATGTGACTTCACTGGTTCAACCGTAATGTTACGAAGCTACAAGAATACTTTTTGTGCGCAAAGAAAACAAAAATAACAATTTTATTCAACGATTTTTTCTTGTCGTAGTACTCTCATGAGTGTGCATCAAAGACTGACACGGAAGAGAAGAAACTGTTGAATAAAGTTTTCTTTGTGCACAAAAAGTATTCTAGTAGCTTCGTAACACTTAAACACATATATAATGCAGTATTTGTTTTAAATGATTGTTTTGATTGTTTCAAAATCTACATTATGACTATAGATTTTCTTTCCCACAATTACAGCAAGGCTAAAATTTGTGAGGCAAGACAATCCGAGAAGTCAATCTAAACTAGAATAAGTTTAGATGTCATATGTGTCTGTCCATAATGGATGTGAAGCACATATGAGAAAATAAAATGAGCCGAACAGCGACATCATTCACCAGATAGCCGTCTTAATATCCAGACTCTGTGTCTCACAGTTGCCCTGTCAGTTATAGCCACACACCAGCACATCTTGTAAAAGGCACCACAGAGTAGGTGACAGTCTGTCAGTGTGTATCCACTCGCGCTGTCAGCCTCTCACTGAATCTGTTTATGGCTTGTCGTGCCATACATTCACAGTCTCTCTCACACCATACTCCGCTACAGCTATTATTTAATTTTATTTTCCCTGAAGTCCCCTGTTAGTATAGGGATAGTTGAATTGTGTGGTTTCTTTACTACAGCTACAGATTGTTGTGCAAGGGTACTTATGGAGCTAGTTAGCCTAGCAACATAATGCTAAATCCAAACAAATGCTAACTGAAATGAGTTTAAATGTTCAATGTGTGTCTGTGTAGGTTCCCTTACGAAAATTAACTATGGCTTTACTACAAATAAAACCAAAAAAAAAACATGGTTTCTATAGTTAAACCATGATAACCACAAATTAACCATGTTCTTGCTACACTAACCATAGTTTAACCAAGGTATTTGTAGTAAAACTGTGGTTATACAAATGGTAATCAATGTGCCAAAAAAACACGCTTACTACACATTTACTATGATAAAACCATAGTTAATCTTCGTAAGGGATACATGTACACAACAAGATCTAACAGCTGAATTTGCTGAAGTTTTCCAGATTTGTGGCATTAAATATTTATTAGATATTCAAAGACTTTTAATTTAAATTGTGTATTTGCTCAATGCAGAGTGTATGAATAAAGTATTACAGCATTTCAATTATTAGACAGAACCGTTAAACAAGGAACTAATGAAGATGGAGAATGGGAGCTCATGTGCAGCTCATGTGTTCTCAGCACTGTAAAAAAAAAAAAAAAAAAAAAAAGACCCATTAACGATACTTACTGACCAGACAGAAAAACTTCAGAAATGCTAATTGCCAATGCTGGTATTATTGGACATTGTTTATATTATTTTTTATGATATTATTGATATTATTGGCAATTATCAGTATTGACCTTCAGAATATTTTTGTCAGCCACTGGTCATGTATTCGTAGCATTTTATTTTTTCAAATAACTGATGTTATGATTGACTGACATCTCTGCCTGTTTTCAATTCTATTGAATTTTCTATTAAACCTATTTTAATTCACCCTATTCTTTTTGCAAGTGTATTATATTTTGAGTGAATGGATCAGCCATTGGAGACTCATTCGACCCATTTCCCTCTTAGTGAAGCGTCTGAGCTGTTTCACCCACACAGTATCAAGCCCACGAGTTCTCTGATCCTCCAGAATGACTTTTGTGTTAATCTCTGATGGCACATCCATCATCTACACACACATACTCATAGAGAAAAGAACCCACACTCATTCATACACCTACTCATGTACCTTTTTATGTGCCATGCTTCGTGACACACACCCTGCTCAAACCTTCCATTTCTGAACAGTTTCTAATGCCGCCATTTCTAATGTCTTAAATTTTACATGCAAATTATTTGCCCAAGTGCTCTCCACTTGCTATTAAAAGCTGATTCAATGTTCCCAACCTAGGCTAGGTGGTAGCTGTTTATATGTGTTGAGCAACAGAATTCAGCTGATGTCTGGTCACAGCTGTGTGTATGTTGCTTATTCAATCACAATGTAGATTCTGAACATAATCTGTAATATTAGTTTTAGAGATGCACCGATATTTATATTTTGGCTGATACCGATAAAGCATTTATTTTCATGTTTTGGACGATATTGCAATTCTACCTAATTTTGTCGAAAAAAAATAATAATAAATGACTAAAACTAAACAATATTATAATGTACACTATTAAAATGGATATTTATTTTGAGATATGCTATAGACATTTAACAGTGTTATGAATTTTTAAAGATCAACTTTGAGCATACACAATTAAATAAACAATATTGGGCAGATACCGATTACAAAAAAAAAAAAAAAGTAATATGAAAAAAATTGTAAAAAAAAAAAATCTTGGCTGATAAACACACACACACACACACACACACACACACACACACACACACACACACACACACACACATATTTATTTATTTAATTCACTAAATTATCCAAAATAGAAAAGCATTACCTGATTTAAATAAAATATCAGACATCTTTAATAAAACATTTTAAAATACTTTTTTTATATAAAGGCCTATACAATGATCAAAGACCTTCATGAGCAATTAAAAAAAAGAAAGAAAACAAATGTCAAATTTAAACAGTTTTTCAAACTACGATAATGTGTTTTCTGTTAAAAAATTTTTTTTGTGATATTCATAAGTGACATATTTTGATCATACCACCCAGTCTTACCCTATCAGCTTGACTTAAAGTTTGTTTTTCAAAAGTGAACTGACACTGTTAAGACAACATATTTTACAATTCATTTAGCACTTAATCACTGAGCTAAATGTGCTGTTGTGTTGTGTTTTATGAAGGGACATCATTTTAAGAGGCCCTTTGGCTTTGTGTGCTGTTAGAGACTCTGACACTGAACCAGAGGAAGAGGAGACGGGTTTTGTCGCCTTCCTCGTGGGAGACGTGAAAGGCATGCTGGGAAGGTAATGCACTTTTAATGGCCTGGTGCAGAGCCCTGCAGCTGTGACGGCCCATGTAGCTGCGGCTCTGATTGATTACACGTCTCCTGGGGGCCGGGAGAGTGACGCAGCAGCTGCACTTCATCGTGCCGTCAGGGCCGATGGAGAACCAGTCGTGATTCAGCAGAACACTGCACTGGTATCCACACAGTGCTGCTCGTAGGGGAGGTGTTATTGTCTAGCCTGGTGATGATTCATTTTTACATATATTAATTTTTAATCTCAGGACATGGATAGGAACATGGTGCTTTTATTGAATCAGGTCAGCTTAGGTACTGAAGACTGATGATGCAGAAGATTATTATGTGGTCATATGTGGTTTTACTCATTGGTTTCATACCTAATGCTCATGAAACTAGACGTGATCGGATATGAATTAAATTATTATGAGGTCAGATGTAAGATTATTGTAAGATGTGAATATGTACACATTACTGTTCAAAAGTTTGACGCCAGTAAGATTTTTTTAAAGAAATTAATACTTTTATTCAGCAAGGATGCATTAAATTGATCAAAAGCAAACAGTAAAACAAGCAAAACAGTAAAGACATTTATAAAGTTACAAAAGACTTTTATTTCAAATAAACAGTTTTTGAACTTTCTGTTTATTAAAGAACCTTTAAAAAATGATTACAGCTTCCACAAAAATATTAAGCTACACAATTGTGTTCATTATTAATAATAGATAAAAAATGTTTGTTGAGCACCGAATCATATTTAAATGATTTCTGAAGGATCATGTGACACTGAAGACTGGAGTAGCTGTTAAAAATTCAGTTTTGCCGTCACAGGAATACATTACATATTAAAAAATATATATATATTAAAAGAAAAAAGTTATTTAAATTGTAATAATATTTCACAGCATTATTTGTTTTTACTGTATTTTTGATCAAATAAATGCAGTTTTGATGAGCATAAGAGATTTCTTTACAAATGTCTATTATGAAATTGACTGGTTACTCTGTTAAAATACTAATAATTTCATAAAACTGTTAAATGCAAATTTAAAAATAAATGTTTTAATAAAAATAAAAAGTTGTAATGTTCTGAAGCCTAAATTCACTTGTAGCATTTAATTTTTTTTATTTATTTATTTAGGCAAAAAGTACTATAGAAATTTCATTCCAAAAAAATAATTATCAGCTTGTCAGAATTTAAGTATCAGTGCATCTAGTTTGGAAAGCATTTTTGCATCCTAGTTTAAAGGAATTATCTTCATGAACTGGGGAAAGAGTTTATGTTAAAGAAAAAAATTATTTCTTTCATAGTATGCCTTTTGATGAATATAAAAAATATATATATCAGAGTACTTTGCCTCCTTGGTATTGGTAATATATTCTCTTGCATTAGGGAGGTAATTCAGTCATTTTTCATGACCTTTTCTCATGGCATGAGAGCTAGGATATGACACATGATGACAGCATGAAATGCCAAACATCTGTTTGACTATGTTCTGAGAGGTCACTGCTGGGTTATCAGAGATGCTGGAGCTTGTGTGACATTCCACATGCTTGATAGCTGCCATGATGGGCCTCTCGAACACGCACGGAAACAGGAAACACATGTGCAGCGTCTCTGAGTCTCTACATACCTTATCAGTGCTGCATGCTAATCACCATCAGAGAAACAATCATCAAAACTACAAACCAAAGGACTAATTTCCCCTCATAAGGCCTCTTTTTAACTTTTTTGGGATACTCTTGGGTTAAACCTCATCTCAAAGTTAGTTTAATTATAACAGAATGTTTTCAAGATGATTTTGCTCTGTTTGATTATTTCTAGCTAGAAGCATTAGCATTTACATACAAAACATACACTATGTTTTGGGCTAAACTGGCATATTTAGCCTTTATTCACTTGAATTGAATTATAATTATAATTTTTAGGTTCCAAACAGGCTATAAATAGTTTCTTTAACAGAAAAAAATGAACACCAGCTGCTGTTATCTAAAATCCATTATGTCTGTAATTGTTTAATTTACAGTATTTGCAAACAGTATTTTCAGGAGCTCAGATAAAATGCAAATCTGCGATTTGCTCCTGTGTCTTTTCTTAAAGTAGCAACACATGTTGAACAGTCTTATCTTAGGACCTTGTTAGCTTCTGCAGAAGCCCAGAGGAAATGATGTCATGTAATACATGGTGAATGTGAGAGCGGTCCAGGTTTAATTGGATTAATGAGTCCTTGTAAACGAATTAGTGAGTGAGTGCAGTCAATATTCCCAGTCAATCAACTTGACTATAGTGAACAAGATACCATGAGAGAGTCACTCTGCCCTCACCGAGAACAAGCACAAACTGTAATTGAGTTTGTGAATGCTCTCATGACTTCATGTACTGTGTTGTACAGTTTAATTAACATGAAATCAAACTTGACCCTCTTTATTTTCTCAATTATGTCATTATGCCCAAGTCACCAGTGCATGTTATTATAAAGAAAAAAAAATGTCATTGTTTTCATAATATTTCTTGGAAATATAATAACTTTCCCACCACTGAAAGCACTTTTGTACTGATGTGTAGGCAAGGAAATATAATATTAACTTGTAATTTCAAAGTCTAATTTTCCAGATCCAATTAAATATAAAATGATAAGGATGACTTATTTCATTTCCTCCTGAATAATAAGTGAAATTTGTAACGAATGCTATATCATGTTGTCTTCATTTGTAGCAAATTATGTTCATGTTGCCTGTGAAGACCTCATTTATAACCTGGAAAGTGAACATTTAGTTTTATGCAGATGCTTAAATCAAACGCATTTAAAAGGTGTACATGTTGGGTTTGCTACCTGATGTCATGACAAAAACGTACCTGAGGGAACTTTTTCGCAAGATGCAAAATACATACCAATAAGTACATATCTCTGCAGTTTCCAACAGAAATGAACACTAGAGGTGGTAAAACATCGAGCACTTGTAATTGTTGTCATACACAGTTATGATTACAGCTCCATACCGTTTTGCGGTATGTTTTCGTCATGAGACAAAGTTGACTAATTCTTTAATATTTAAATATAAGATGAACAGAAAGTTCAAAACAAGAACATTTCTTTGAAATAGAAATCTTTTGTAACATTATAAATGTCTTCACTGTCACTTTTGATTAATTTAATATGTCCTTGCTCGAGAAGTCCAAATTCCTTTAATAAAATATGTCCAATTGGCAAGCCATTTTATTTATTCACCAAAGCCATTTTTACTAACAAATGACATTTGGTGAGTATAAATTATACACACTTTAGGTTACATTTTGTGACTACCGTGGTATATACAAGGTACTTTAAAATGGCATTCCCATAGTACCATTTCCCAAAATCAGTAATTACAATGGTACTTTTTGTTTGTGGAAAAACCTTCAATATAACTGTAGAAATAATGTTTTGAATATAATATTTTTTGCTGCCAATACATGGGGTTTTACAAACCTTCATTTAAGCTTCAAAAATTGATGAGTTACCCTGAAGCACATGTGCCAGTTTCTCCGCCTCCAGCATTGGGAGTCTAACTGTGAAATAGAGACAAACATAAAGAAGCGTTCTTATTCCTGTCGGCAGTGGCCTGAGGGGATCCATTGACAGCTTTATTTCACTACACCATCTCAGCCGACCTTGGCTCATCTCAAAGCCCCTGTCCCTCCAGACAGACAATTTAGAGGTGCTGTCTCAAAACTGACCCGGGACGTCAGCAAACGGTTATCATTAACGTAAGCCAAGCATTGCCTTGGGAAAGGAGGGGCTGTTTTCTCAGTATGTTGGCTCAAGGGCTCAAAGCACATGTGGCTAATATTTTCACGTCAAGTTTGATTTTCTCTGTATTGTTCTCACAGTTGTCCCTGTGACGAGATTTGAATGTAATTTTCTTTTAGGGTTGCTATGGTGACTGAAGCAGGGTCTCTGCGTGTGCCAGTTGCCATGCAGTGGCTTGTTAGAAAAGAAGTACAAACACCACTGCATGCTATCGGAAATTTACACAGAGCTGCATCTCGGTTAGTTTTGCAGGCTTTACTCGTTTGGCCCACACTTTGATTTCATGGCCTCTCAATTTGTCTTGTGCTTGTAGTTTTTACTCTACTGACCTCATCTCTGTTGTTAAAAAAAAGGCCTCGCATCTCTTGTCCTCCCGGCGCAGGTGGGCATGACTCACAAATGGACTTTCTTCCTACACAAACTGAAACGCATGGTTGCATTTACTGAAAAAGCGTGTTGTGAATCACAGATATTCTCACAGGTGCCTTGATGACGTTACAGTGACTACTGCGCACACACACTAAAGCACAAAAAGCTGTGTGGGTCTATTGATTGAGACGTCATGATCTGTATTGATTGAGAAGTCAGGAAGCTCAGCGGTTGAATTTTTTTCGGCTGGCTGTGTTAAACAGTAATGAGATGAACATAATGAGGAACGGGTTTATAACCTCTCATCTATTGTACAGGCTGTTATAATAGATAGATAATAATTTGCCCCTGGTTGAGAATTGTATTGAGAAGTGATGCAGTTTGATAGGAGACATTTACAAAATAATAATAATTGTACTGAATGTGCACTACTTCAAATCTTAATAGTATATTTAAAAAAAAAATGTACATGCAGATCATGTAATATTAATGAAATAATATGCCACTTACTGTAAGTCTACTTGAAGAGATTAGGTTGGCTGTAGCCGGAGAGACGGGGGCTGGGGCCACGGCCTTGGGGGCTGGGGCCACGGCCTCGAAGGCTGATCCGCCATGGCCTCCCAAGTCTCCTGATCCGCCATGGCCTCCCGAGCTTTCTGATCCGGCATGGCCTTCCGAGCTCTCTGATCCGCCATGGCCTCCCAAGTCTCCTGCACCGCCATGGCCTCCTGAGCTCCCTGCACCGCCATGGGTCCCGGAACGGGCACCGCCCTGGAGGCCTTCCGTCCCAGAACTCTGCTCCTAGAGGCCTCCAGAGCTCTCCCCCCCCTCCCCCCTCCCCCTCTCCGTTGGATGTCGTACGGTCGGTGGGGGGGGTTTGGAGGGAGTACTGTCAGACCTGTGTTTCCCCATGTCTTGTGTGTCCCTTCCTCTTGTGCCCATATTTGGTTAGTTCCTGTTTCTTGTCCTCGTTTAGTTTGATTATTGTTAATTTGTTCCCAGGTGTGTCTCCTTAGTTCCCTGTCCTTAAAAGCCCCAGTCCTTTCAGTCTGTGTTTGTCGGTCCTCTTATGTCATCCCATGTCTCCTGTGTTTCCATGTTTGGAATTCCATTAAAAAGAAACCTGTGATTTGCTCAACTCCTCGTCTCCTCGCTCCTTGCTTCAGTGTTCGTGACAATGTGAAGATGTACTTACGTCCCACTTAAGTGAGTGGATCAAAAAAGCCCTATAAATTTCCGTCTTTCGGATGAGACATTAAACCGAGGTCCTGACTCTCTGTGGTCATTAAAAATCCCATGACACTCATCGTAAAGGGTAGGGGTGTAACCCTGGTGTCCTGGCCAAATTCCCATCACTGGCCCCTGTCTATCATGGCGTCCTAATAATCTCCATCCACTTGATTGGCTCTATGACTCTCTCTCCTCTCCACCTGTAGCTGGTGTGTGGTGAGCGCACTGGCGCCGTTGTCCTGTGGCTGCCGTCGCATCATCCAAGTGGATGCTGCACACTGGTGGTGGTTGAGGAGAGGTTTTTTACCTAGCTGCTTGTCAGATAAATTTAGATTTAATATTTACTTAGACTTACTCCTGTATAGCCTACAAAATCAGTACTGACAAGTTAAAAAGCACTGATCAAAAGCTATTTAGATGTGGTTTGGTTTCTACTTGAGAAACGGCTCGATTTGATCCAGTGCTTATATGAAAGACAGATTATGGAAAGGGATCAATGCTGCTCAGTGGATCACGGCCAGTGTGGTTGTGTTGGTGAGACTTTTAGATTAGCATGTGATTCAGACTTACTCTCACCCAAGGGGGCTCAAATCTCATTTCACATACTTTATCGACTCAATATGTCTTGTGCGGTGGGATGCGGTTCCGTCACAGTACCCCAAGGACAAGATGAGAGAGTGACAATTTTGACACCTTGACAATCACACACAGAAAAGCACACACACATTCATAGACACTTATCTCTTGAGAGAAATGTGTCTGTGTCCATTTGCATTTAGCAGTGTGACAGTTTCCTGAGACTGTGAAAGTGTCGGCTCATGTCAAATGCCTGAACACAGGGGAATAACGCTGGAATTTTAATGACCGGTCATATAAATTTCAGCCTGTGTGATTTATTATTTTCAGAGCTAAACCATTTATGTATGAAAACTAAAGTGTTTAATTTTCATTTTTGTGTTCAAAAATTGTCTTTTATTAGCTGGGTTTTCATCCAAAGTTGCAAGTTGTTAACTTGTGCACAAAATTGGAACATCACATAAAACATTTGCGAATAAGCAGCGTTTCCATCCAACTAGTCAAAGAGAAGAAAATCGTCATTTAATGATAAACTGGCACTACATATCACTAAGAAAATTAGGAGAAGCTACTGATTAAAATAATTTTCATATATAACAAATTACTTGCACCTCAGAGCGAGCAGACAAAACAAAATAAATGCGGTCATTGCTTTTGAATGTGGATGCCTGCTGCTTGGGAATGCAGTCGTGTAAGACAGTCCTGGGAGACAATTATACAGAAATACTCTGATGACAAACTTTGCTCGGGCATTTCAGAATGACCATAACAACATTTCAGATGCTATGGAATGAGATCAGTCCACTGGTTTGTCAGGTTTTGGTGTCCCCCAGCACAGTCACATGACTTTTTGATATGCATGGAGGAATGTATTCAGCAAACGTGTTTCCATGTTCCATTATTCGCATTAACCCTTTTTCACACAAGTCAAAATCCACCTCAAGCGAGCATAAAAACCTTTTTGCGAATTAAGGGATTTTTATTTGAAATTTGGCATTTCCATCAATTGTTTCTGATGCAATACTTCAAAATGCACATAAAACAGGATGATGGAAACATAGTTATTGGTTGGGCTAACAGACATTCCACAGATATGGTTGAGCTAATGCTGCAGTGTTGGGCTGGTTCCCTCACATGTAAAAATCATGATACAGTTTAATTAAAAATGCCCAAGTTCATTATGCTCTTAAAGTTCATTAAAATTTCAGGAATGCAATAGCATGATAATCAGATTACGATTAACCCCTGACTATCCTTTGTCCTGTAGAGAACCATGAGCACTGTGGAGGAGCTGGACCACATGATACCATGAAGAGAAGCCTGCAGGTCCTGTCCCACCAGCTGCTTAGTAAGTCTCACGTTAATAAAGCCTTTTAATACTGATAAGCCATTTATAGTGTTTGTAAAGCTCTGTTTTGTCATGGTGGTTGACCAAGGATCCTAATACCATACTATCTCCAATAATAATAATAATATGATTACAAAACATTTTAGGGCTGTAAAATGTAAACATGTTAACCAGTGTTATCATTGATTTACTCTTATAGTCATTGTCAATATTTTGAATAATTATGTTTTTTTTTAATTAAACTTTTGATTATTTTGTTATGTATTTTTGTAAATTTTATTATTTTTTGTTTTTTAAATGTATGTATAGTTTTTTTTATTAATGTTTTTATTAATTAGCTTTAGTTTATTTAGTTTTAGTTATTTTAGTACTTTACGTTAAACTAAGCAAAAATGAGAAATGTTACCTTGGCAGCTGGCAGAAATAAAAATATGTTTGTTTTTTTATATTTAATTTTAAGTGAACATTTTTTTTTTTCAAGTAAAAAATGTTTTTACGGTTTTAGTTTTAGTTGCAATATTACTGTGACATTCTGCATTCTAAAGACTGACATTTATTGTGGAAACAAAAAGATATAACACATTTTCACTGAATTGACTGGTTTCTTTTTATGCTTATGCAGCTAAAATTACTTATTTTTCTTACACAGTATATAACAGCCGTTATAGTTTCTGTGGGTCGGTCAGCATGTTTTTTGGTTAAGTTGATTAACCGAGAAAATCTTGATAATTAAACCAGTTTAAAACCCTGGTGGGGACACCAGTATGCCGTCAGCCCATCCCAGCTATGCTGTCTTGGTCTTTTATTTTGGCTCTTTACTCAGAACACTTGCAGAATATTAGTATTGGCAACACACGCTTGATATCAGTCTGGCTGAGATCCTCCATTGTAGAAAAACTTTGAAAAGAGATTTCATCACAGCTAATTCTGTTAGATGTCATGCTCAGAAAAAAACCAACATGAGTGTTAACAAAACCTCAAAACCTTAGTCAAAAAATTTCAGTGAAAAATACTTTTCAGGCTCAGGTATATTTTAGCCATTCGTTCAAACTGATGTCAATGGAGAAAAAAATTGTCTGGGAAAAAATGTTTTCAGTGCTTGGAAAGATTCAAGTCATTTTTCTATATGAATGTTGAGAGTATTTCTCAGCTGGGCCCTGTATGACCTGAGGCTATAGGGACACTGTGGTTCTGGTGTCTCTGCAGGTGGCTTTAAAATAAGTCCATATACAGGTGCATCTCAATAAATTAGAATGTCGTGGAAAAGTTCATTTATTTCAGTAATTCAATTCAAATTGTGAAACTCGTGTATTAAATAAATTCAGTGCATACAGACCGAAGTAGTTTAAGTCTTTGGTTCTTTTAATTGTGATGATTTTGGCTCACATTTAACAAAAACCCACCAATTCACTATCTCAACAAATTAGAATAATTCATAAGACCCATAAAAAAACATTTTTAGTGAATTGTTGACCTTCTGAAAAGTATGTTCATTTACTGTATATGTACTCAATACTTGGTAGGGGCTCCTTTTGCTTTAATTACTGCCTCAATTCGGCGTGGCATGGAGGTGATCAGTTTGTAGCACTGCTGAGGTGGTATGGAAGCCCAGGTTTATTTGACAGTGGCCTTCAGCTCATCTGCATTTTTTGGTCTCTTGTTTCTCATTTTCCTCTTGACAATACCCCATAGATTCTCTATGGGGTTCAGGTCTGGTGAGTTTGCTGGCCAGTCAAGCACACCAACACCATGGTCATTTAACCAACTTTTGGTGCTTTTGGCACTGTGGGCAGGTGCCAAATCCTGCTGGAAAATGAAATCAACATCTTTAAAAAGCTGGTCAACAGAAGGAAACATGAAGTCCTCCAAAATTTCTTGGTAAACGGGTGCAGTGACTTTGGTTTTCAAAAAACACAATGGACCAACACCAGCAGATGACATTGCACCCCAAATCATCACAGACTGTGGAAACTTAACACTGGACTTCAAGCAACTTGGGCTATGAGCTTTTCCACCCTTCCTCCAGACTCTAGGACCTTGGTTTCCAAATGAAATACAAAACTTGCTCTCATCTGAAAAGAGGACTTTGGACCACTGGGCAACAGTCCAGTTCTTCTTCTCCTTAGCCCAGGTAAGACGCCTCTGACGTTGTCTGTGGTTCAAGAGTGGCTTAACAAGAGGAATACGACAACTGTAGCCAAATTCCTTGACACGTCTGTGTGTGGTGGCTCTAGATGCCTTAACCCCAGCCTCAGTCCATTCCTTGTGAAGTTCACCCAAATTCTTGAATCGATTTTGCTTGACAATCCTCATAAGGCTACGGTTCTCTCGGTTGGTTGTGCATATTTTTCTTCCACACTTTTTCCTTCCACTCAACTTTCTGTTAACATGCTTGGATACAGCACTCTGTGAACAGCCAGCTTCTTTGGCAATGAATGTTTGTGGCTTACTCTCCTTGTGAAGGGTGTCAATGATTGTCTTCTGGACAACTGTCAGATCAGCAGTCTTCCCCATGATTGTGTAGCCTAGTGAACCAAACTGAAAGACCATTTTGAAGGCTCAGGTCAAAAACCTGCAAAAACCTTTGCAGGTGTTTTGAGTTGATTAGCTTATTGGCATGTCACCATGTTCTAATTTGTTGAGATAGTGAATTGGTGGGTTTTTGTTAAATGTGAGCCAAAATCATCACAATTAAAAGAACCAAAGACTTAAACTACTTCAGTCTGTGTGCACTGAATTTATTTAATACACGAGTTTCACAATTTGAGTTGAATTACTGAAATAAATGAACTTTTCCACGACATTCTAATTTATTGAGATGCACCTGTACTGTATGTGAAATGTTTTGTAAAAGTAAGAATTCATACGTAAAGTGTAAATACCTGTACATACTTTATCGTACATTTGTACAGGCACCAAAATATGCAATGACAGAATCTAAAACATGACCATGTTGGATATGAACAATTTTAGATCTATACTAATGTCTGAATCATTTTAGGTCCATAGAACAATAGTACTGAATATATTAGCTTAACTAAATATGTTCAAAGCCATCATGTTTTTTTAATGCATTTACCAAGAATGCATTAAATTACAGTAAAGACATTTTTTTTTCTATTTCAAATAAATGCTGTTCTTTTGAACTTTATATCTAAGTATCATGAAAAATGCAGCACAAGTGTTTTCAACATCGTTATTAAATATTTCTTGAGCACAGCATATTAGAATGATTTCTGAAGAATCATTTGATACCGAAGACTGGAGTAATGACTAGGAAAATTCAGCTTTGCCATCACAGGAATAAATTTAATTTTAAAATGTATTAAAATTGAAAATAGTTATTTTACATTGTAATACTTAGAAATGTGTATAAATATAAATGTGTGTAAATATATACATTCAAATTGTATGTTTCAGTGTACATCTAAATGTACAAATGTTACGTATGAATATGTATGAATACTAATTACATTTTATTGGTAGGTTGTTCTTTGTAGGTTGATAATATTTTGTAAATTCATACATTCTTCCGAATTTTGTTGTCCGATTAGCTCAGTTTCTACCCCATAATGCACTCTGTTAACCCTCTGTTGTGGCCTGAGGTTAAGTGATTTGTTCGAGGGTACAGTGATAATAAAAAGATCAGCATGTGTGGGGTTTATATATGCAGTTTAAGTTACAAGCTACTTTAACCCCTTATACACGTTGCATTTAAGTTTAACATATATGAAGTTGGCAGTTTCCTACCAAAGCAACTTGCCACAGGAAATTGAAAGGACCTTACCAAACCTACCAATCAATAGAGGATGTCCGCTTCGCTTTTGGCCACAAAGTCTGCTAGTTATGTAACAAGTGCAGTTCATGAGTCATAGTTAGTTTTGGAACTAAATAGTACTGATAACAAGTGCAATTTTCTTTGTCTCACTGTCAGTTTGTTTGTGTCTTTCGTGTCTATCTGTTCATCAGCTCATCTGTAGGGATGGCACCATTTGTTTAAAGTAAACTGAATTTAGCTGATGGCTTTCTCATGCAGTTATGGTGTGATTGCTGTTCTCCCTGAAGTGCAGATGGCATTGTGAGGCTATTTGAATAAAATGGCTATTGCCAAATAACATCCTAAATTGGAATTCAAAAGGAATGCTCCTTCAAAAGTCCCAAAGGCAGAATGTTTCACTGCAGTGGCCATTATTTCATTGTCACAACTATTT
This sequence comes from Spinibarbus caldwelli, assembly GCA_039654775.1. Lineage (NCBI taxonomy): Eukaryota > Metazoa > Chordata > Actinopteri > Cypriniformes > Cyprinidae > Spinibarbus > Spinibarbus caldwelli. The sequence continues at coordinate 16,348,792 of CM077263.1, forward strand.
TGAGCTGCCGTAGCCCAGTGACATTACTTATGTGTTAAGAATTTCCTGTTTAAAGTGTTTACTTCCTGTGCAGCCAAAGTAATTTGTTAGTACCCCTGTACCCCTGTAAATGACAGACTTGATGTATTCGGTAAACAAATTGATTCCTTCAGTGCCCAGTTCATCTCTCTCGTCCACCCTCCTGATTGGATAAACATCCGAAAGTTCAGAGGCATTGCATAAGACCGACACAACCTAAATCACACAAACAGGAAGCCATTATCAGAGGGTGTTATGGTTCCCGCCTTATCTATGAGCTCACATCTGCACCACCCTGCCCCTCCCTCAACACAGGAAGTGCCCAAAGCGGCCCACAATCCTCTGGGGGTAGCGATCCCTAACTTTAAAGGCCACAGCTCCCAAAGAGACACCAGTGGAATTTATTCATTGGCTGGATTCATTGTTTTGGTTTTGTTCACATTTATAGCTTAAAATAATCCTTTGTGTGACTGTCAAAGAGAGATTTTATTTAGCATCTCACACTGTTAGCATGTCAACAGCTAAAATGTGAAAAACAGAGGAGACTTTGGCAGATTTTTTTTTTCTTAGTTAGAGAGATTTTGTAGTTTTAGATCATTTTGTCCCTGTTTAAACCTGGTATTCCAGCAAAACCTGATCCGATCACAAATTGCCATTTACAGTACATCTGGTATTTACATATATCTCAAATGTGTTCTGTCAATATATCAGTGTGGTACAGATCCTAATATCATAATATCAAAACCTCATTAAAATTCTGGAGAAAAAAAAAAAACATATTTTTTTATTATTTATTAGGGAAAAAAAGTGCAATGAAGCAGTTTAGGCTTGTATTGAAAAAGGAAGTGACATCATAGAGAGGTTCCTAGCAGACACTCATTTGTCTCAAGATCAATACATGTCTTGAAATATCAGTTCATTTGGCAAGGCACAGTTTGTTCAGGTTGTAAATGTCATATTTATTGATATTAATATGCATAATGGCATTTATGAATAAATAATTCATGGTATTTGTTAAAAAAATACTTTAAAAATTCACTACCATGCACAAAAGTTTGGGATTAGTAGATTTTTTTTTTTATGTTTTGAAGTCTCTTATGCTCACCAAGGCTGCATTTATTCAATCAAAAATACAGTAAAATTATGATATTGTGACTATTTTTGTTATAAATAATATATTTTAAAATGTAATTTATTCCCGTAATGACAAGGCTGAATTTTCAGCACCCATTACTTCAGACTTGATCACATGATCCTTTAGAAATCATGTTTATTTGGTGCTCAGGAAGCTTTTCAGTGTTGAAAACAGTTGTGTTGCTTAATGTTTTTGTGGAAATTGTGATTTTTTGTTTTGGTAATTATTTGATGAATGTAAAGTTCGAAAGAATAGCATCTATTTGAAATTTAAATCCTTTGTAACATTGTAAATGTCTTTACTGTATTTTTAAAGTCAATTTAATGTCTCCTTGCTGAATAAACATAATTCATTTCTCTTTTATTTGTATTTAAGGTGCAGGAAAAAAAATGTTACTCTTCCCTGATACAGATGTTATCGCCAGGTGTAAACTTGTCTCAGAAGGTTTCTGCATCTTACGTAATAGCTTGTTAGACTTCGTCTCAAGGCTAAAGGCGTAACCCACTGCAGAACACTAATTTTAGCTGGTGTCCCGGAACCAATTAATGTGACAGAGATTAAACACCATTTATGGAAGACTGAGGGGTCAAGGGAGGATTTAAAGGTTCATCACCAAAAAGAACAATGTTTACATCTGTTGTTTTGGGAAACAGCCAGACTTGCCAGTTATTGAGTATCTTAGCAAAGCACTGTGCTAATCAATGCTTTGGCTAAACACCCAGAATAGCCCTTTTCCCTTCACCTTCCTTTTGCATTTTCTGCTTGACTCAGTGCCTGTTTTATCACCGTGAACCAGTGTTTAGTATGTGGTTTTCGCTACAGGAAAGCTTGTTCAATTTTCCACTGGGTGCTCATCATGTAGAGTGGGCATGTCTCTGCTCTGCTGCATGTGTGCACCCAGCAAAGCATTAATGCTGATGTCTGCTATTGTGTCCTATTTTTGGATGTTCCTTTGATTGGAATGGGCCTTGTGTGCTGTAGTGAACTGGAACTCATTTAAAGCTTCTGCCACACATGCAGATTTCCAATCTTCTTTGTTCTGTAGAGCATCACATGGCTGTGTAAAGCACTACAAGAGATGAGATGGCCAAAACCAACAAGTATACAATGTTTTTTTAGGACTGATTACCTTTGCCATCCTGACGGACATCCACAAATCTGTACTCCACCAAAAGATTGGTGGACATCCTGGTTTAAGTGATTGCATATTGGGTTTTTAATATATTTTAATACATATACAGTGCCTTGCGAAAGTATTCAAACCCCTTCATTTTTTCTTTTTCACATTTTGTTGTTGCAGCCTTATGCTAAACTTCTTTAAATTCCTTTTTTTTCCACATCAATCTACACTCCATACACCATAATGGCAAAGCAAAAACAGAACTGTCACAACTTTGTAAATTTATAAAAAATAAAAAAAAGTGAAATAAGTACATTGCATAAGTATTCAAACCCTTAACTCAGTACTTAGCTGAAGCACCTTTACAGCCTCAAATTTTTTTGTGTATGATGCGGCAAGCTTTGCACATCATTATTATCTGCCATTCTTCTCCTCACCTCTTCACCTCTCAAGCTCTGTCGGGTTGGATGGAGGCAGATGCACATTTTCAGGTTTCTCCAGAAATATTTGATTGGGTTCAAGCTCATGCTGTGGCTGGGCCACTCAAGGACATTCACAGAGTTGTCTATAAGCCACTCTTGCTATGCGTTTAGGGTCATTGTCCTGTTGGAAGGTAAGCCTTCTGCCCAGTCTGCGGTTCTAAATGCTCTGGACTGGGTTTTCATTAAAATATCTCTATATTTTGGTGCACTGAGCTTGTCTTCTACTCTGATGAGTCCCTCAGTCCCTGCCGCTGAAAAACAGCCCCACAGCATGAGGCTGGTACCAGCACACTTTACTTTTGAATGAATGAATGAATGAATGAATGATGCATTTATATAGCGCTTTTATGTGTATTGCTGTACACCCAAAGCGCTTTACAATCATGTGGGGGGTCTCTCCTCAACCACCACCAGTGTGCAGCATCCACCTGGATGATGCGATGGCAGCCACAGGACAACGGCGCCAGTGCGTTCACCACACACCAGATACAGGTGGAGAGGAGAGAGAGAGATAGAGTCAATCAAGTGGATGGGGATTATTAGGAGGCCATGATTGACAAGGGCCAGTGGTGGGAATTTGGCCAGGACACCGGTGTTACACCCCTACCCTTTATGAGAAGTGCCATGGGATTTTTAATGACCACAGAGAGTCAGGACCTCGGTTATTTTTTTTTGGGATGGACCTCTGAAGTTGATGAGCAGAGCTGGTTTCCTTCAAACATGATGCTTAGAATTGAGGTTCATCAGACCAGAGAATCTTGTTTCTGAGTCTTAGGGACCTTTATGTGCTGTTTTGCAAATTCCAAGTGTGTTTTCACTGATGAGAGGATTGAGTCTGGCCACACCGCCATAAAGCCCAGATTTGTGGAGTGTTGCAGTGATGTTTGTCCTTCTGTAGGTTTCTCCTCTCTCCACATATGATCCTGGAGCTCAACTAGAGTGACCATCAGGTTGTTGGTCACCACTCTAACCAAAGCCCTTCTCCATCAATTGCTCAGTTTTTCCAGGAGGCCAGCTCTAGGAAGAGTCCTGGTTGTTCCAAACGTCTTCCATTATGGATAATGGAGGCTACATGCTTCTGTGAACCTTCAATGCAGCAGAATTTTTTTCTGGAATCTTCCCCAGATGTGTGGTTTGATGCAATCCTGTCTCTGAGCTATACAGGCAGCTTTTTGACCTCAGGGCTTGGTCTTTGCTCTAATATGCATTTTCAGCTGTTAGACCTTTTATTAAGATGCGTGTGCCTTTCCAAATCATGCCCATTCAATTGAATTTGGCGCAGGTTAACGTCACTCAAAGTGTGGTAACATTTACAAGCAAAAGAATGCTCCTGAGCTATATTTCAACTGTCCCAGATAAGGATATGAATACTTATGCAATGAAATCATTTAAGTTTTTTATCTTTAATAAATTTGCAAAGATGTTAAAAACCTGTTATTTGCTTTGTCATTATGGTGTATAGAGTGTAGATTGATGTGGGGAAAAAAGTAATTTAAAGCAGTTTAACATAAGGCTACAGCATAACAAAACGTGAAAAAAAAAAAAAAAAAAATGAAGGGGTTTGAATACTTTCGCAAGGCACTGTATATATCTATAATGTAATATATGCTCCGGTATCCAGCGACCTTACAGAGGATAGAGGATGGATAGATGGAGGGATGATATTATATATGTTACATGTTCCCTGTTTTGTTTGGACTTTTTTGTTGAAATTCTTGTTTCTTAGTTTCCTGTTTCCTGTGTTAGTTTTGAAGTCATTTGTAGTTTTATATATAATTGATTCCCCCATGATGTCCCCTTTGTAACCAGGCCTTAAATAATAAGGTTAATAAGGAAACAAGAAAGCACCTTGGAAGATAATTATGAGGAAACAATCATAAAACTACAAATGACTACAAAACTACAAATGACTACAAAACTAAAAGAGGCAACTAAGAAACAAGAATTTTAAAATAAAAGTCCAAACAAAACAGGCAACATGTAACAATATATACTTTATACACAGATTCAAAATGAGACATACAAAAAACTATACAAAACATCACATTCTTTTCAGTCCTGTCAACGTTGTAAAGTTATGACCTAATATGACTGTAGTTGTTAATAATAATAATATCCCTATCATAAATAAATAACATCTTGAGAGATGGTTTGCAGAATGCTCAGGCTGTCTTAGCAAAACATGGCCTGTTAAGCTTCATAAAGAACAAAAAACAGCATAAAAGTACAAAGTAGTTCATATGAATTGTGTAATGTAATTCAAGTCATACAATAGCTTTGTGTCATTTGCACATATTAAAACTTAGTGCATTGGGATGGGATCAGCTACAAAACTATAGCATCTTCTCCAATTTATTTCACTTGTGGCAGTCAACACTGTTGCAGCCTCATACTGCAGATGCCATCTTGGCTCGTTGTCTCCAGATGTGAAGTTAGTGTGTAATATTGAATGATGGATGGGAAGATAAGCTGTAAACCCATGCAATCTGTCAAGGCCATTTGAGATCTCAGTATCTGCAGCTCTAATGTGAGAGACTTGCTGACAGTTCAAGGATCACAGTATGCAGGATGGATCTTTCCATGTGATTTATTAATGTCACAGCTATGTAGGACTTTAGGAAAGTCACAGGCTACTTAAAAATTCCAAAGACTTTTAATTTAGAATGTTTACTGCATAAATAATTTCCACCGTCAATTTCTCAATGAGCTAATGAATAGAGGTCAGCTTCATCATAAATCATAAAGTAATTTAAAAGTGATAATACATCCTAATACCTAGCAACCCCTCCACCTTTTCCTGAATCTTCCCCACACATACTTTTAACCTTGCATAGCTTTAAATAAGTTATATATACACACCTATATATACATATATGTGACCCTGGACCACAAAACCAGTTATAAGCGTCAATTTTTTTCAAATAAATAAGCTTTCCATTGATGTATAGTTTGTTAGGATAGGACAATATTTGGCCTAGATACAACTATTTGAAAATCTGGAATATTGAGAAAATCGCCTTTAAAGTTGTCCAAATGAAGTTCTTAGCAAAGCATATTACTAATCAAAAATTAAGTTTTGATATATTTACGGTAGGAAATTTACAAAATATCTTAATGGAACATGATCTTTACTTAATATCTTAATGATTTTTGGCATAAAAGAAAAATCAATCATTTTGACCCATACAATGTATTTTTGGCTATTACTACAAATATACCCGTGCTACTTAAGACTGGTTTTGTGGTCCAGGGTCACATATAAGAACTTAAATCTTTGACATATATGCATATTTCAATACTGCTTGAATATGCAGGTAAAAAGAAAAAAAAAACAGTAAATATTGACTTAAATTTCAGTCTCATTGTGTCACGGTGCACACAGAGGGGAAGAACGAGGAACACGGAGATGAGCAATTACTCCAAATAAACAGTCTTTAATCCAATCCAACAGGGCAATACAAGGCAGGACTGAGACACACAGGAACACAGGGAGTGTAACAAGTAGACCAGACCAAAAAGAACTGAACAGGCAGGAACTAAATACACAGGATAAGTATCAAATCAGCACATTATAAGGATTTTTGCAGGATCATGTGACACAAAAGACTGGAGTAATGGAAATAGATAATATCTGTTAGTTTTAATCAAAATCAACCCCTGAGACATTAGAAGTACCTGTAGTTGAAGTAACACCCACATGCTCCTTATGGTCCAATGCTCATCTTGCAAAGTATCCATTGTGTGTTTTCACCCAGTGCTGTGATGTATTATGTGCTGTCCTCCTCTGCCTCCCCCTCACTATTACACTGTGAGTCACAGGAGTGTGAGTGTGTGTTTGTGTGCTAGCATAAATGTCACTAGAGAGTGAGTCATTCATTGATAGATTGGAGGTAACCTTGGTAAGGCCAGTGTTTTTAAAAGCAAAAAAAAAAAAAACAGTAGTATGACAAATTCTTTCTCTTTTTTTCTCGCTTCATTCTTATACACGTATAACCACATGCATACTGTACGTTACTCATGGATTAACGTGATTTACTCAGGTTGGACATTTCTACTTAACAGTAGTCCTAATCTAAGACTCAGACAGAACACCCACAGACGCCCACAGCCTGTTCACTGAAGGTCTGATGTATATTGCCAACAAAAAATGTAAGAACTGCCTGAAATAGTCAGGTACAATCTGATTGGATGCCGTTACGCCATTTATGGGAGCCAGTGTGCCTTAGTAGTAGGCTACCAAATCTTTGAAGGTATAGAGCAGAAATTAATATTTAGAATTATGTCAGTCAAATGATCTGTAATTATTACTTTTGGATTGATAGAAATTCTATGTAATCCCATGGCTAGTATGCTAGTATGCAATTCCATGTGGCAGAAATAGTAAGAGTAGCATTCTAGTATGATATATGCTATATGCTATATGGTAGCATGTTATTCCATATGGCAGAAATAGTAAGATTAGCATGCTTGTATGCTATATATGGTAATACATATGCTATGCTATTCCATATAGTAGAGATAGAAAGAGTAGCATGCTAGTATGTAACATATTCCAGTATGCATGATATATTCTGTTATATATGCTTGTATACTATTCCATATGGCAGAAATGGTAAAAGTAGTGCTGATATGCTATTTATGCTAATATATATGCTTTATTCTACTATATACTACTGTAGTATGCTATTCCATATAGCAAAAGAGTAGCATGCTAGTATGTTTTCTGTAATGATGTTTGTTGTCTTCTGATTTTCCTGTACGATTTCTCATCTTTAATATAACATAATTTTTGACTCATCATCCAAATACTGTATTAATGGAGTATAAACCAGAGGGAACAGACTTCAAAATACCAAGACACTAAAAAACTCGATACAAACTACTAAGTAATCAGGGATCTGATGCTAACTGACTTAAAAGCCATGTCTACACTTTTAATATTTTTGATTTGATAAATTATAAAACATGACTGTGCTAACAGGACAGCAGTGTGTTTACACTGGACCAGGGAGCTCATGTTCAGATGATTTCAGTGGCTGTGTGAACCTTCAGATCCATGGCTTGTTAAACGCTCTGAGAGTCTTTTGAGGATGTGTGCTGAGGGGAGAGAGCTTAAGAGCTTGTGTCTGATCTAAACGCGCCACTTTGTTGTGAAATAAGCAGCAATTCATGTTTTATTTACAGGGTGATGTTTTATTAATGCTGTGTTGGATTGGTAAGGCTGGATGTTAGATGTAATTCATTTTGATTCCAAAAAAAAAAAAAAAAAACAGGACACGGCAAATACTGTCAACGCTTATGAACTTCGGTAGTAAACTTTGAAATCAGCATGGTCATATTGTCATCACAGCCATGTAGGTTTCTAGCATGGGCATGCTCGTGTTTGAAATGGTAATCTAGAATTAGCATTAGCACTTGAATGAAACGCTGTTTATCTCTCTTCACTGCTTACTCAGCATGGGCAACATTTGATTGTTATGAAACTTACCATCCACTAAACATTTACTCAAAAACTTGCTGTCTTGATGATCAGTGCAGCATGAAAATTGTAGAAGAGAAGTTTGTTTCAACTGTTAAACCCACTGTATAGCCTTTTTCTCATATTAGTATATGTTGCATTATAAATTTTCCTTTTGCTGGTTAGCATTGTCAAGTTAGCCCTTGCTGGTAGGTGCTGTACACCTTGGGGCTTCTGTTTCTTTCCCATGTTCCCCCCCAAATGTCTGTTCTGGCAGTATGTAAGTTTAGTGAGCGGACCGAAATTCTGCGCGGATTGCTTTACGGCAGCAACAAATGCACAGCTATGCACTGTGAATGTACAGCAGTGGTGTCATGTTTTTTCTTTCAGAGTGGCTACAGAGTGATTAGTCTGATTTAAATCAGTGTTACGGGATAAAACAGATGCTTTGAAGGGTTCTGTGCATAAAGCATGAAACACATTTCACATAATCAGTGTCACATTTTGAACACCTACAACAATGATGATTGCTCAGTAGCTGGTATAGAACTGACTCAGATCTCTCTGTCTTGATACTGGTTGTGATGTTCTCTCATCGCCTTTCGCCTTCTAAGAGCTGAATGTTGGTTTCTATAGCAACTAAAATGGCATGCAGATGAAACAATGACCTTACTCTGATCATCAGGTGTCTTAGAAGGTAGTTGTATGATTTTTGTGTATGCAGTGGTACCATAAGACAGGGCCCGTCCACATTTGATGTCATTAAGATGCTGTAGTAACCTTACCAGCATTCATTAAAGCTCATCAGACTCTAATCGAGCTGCCCAGCTAAGATTGTTACTTGACTGATCTCTGAATGATTCTGAAAGAAGCTCATTATGGACTAAATAAAGCTTGAAGTAAAATTTCCTTTTACTTGACTGAGTTTTTTGCGTAAATGCATTATGTCTGCATTCTTCTCATGGCCTGTTTTTCTTTCTCAGGTGTTCTGCTGATTCTGTCTGTGCCAGTTGAGCTGGTGTTCTCCGCAGAGGAGCTTCACCCCAGCCAAAGCCCTCGGGACTTTGTCTCCATGTCAACGAGCAGCAGAACCCTCGCCACCCTCTCACCGGGACCCTTGAGCTGGCAGGAGACACCGAAGAACACTGTACCATCTGCCATAACTCAGACAACAACAGTAGGGGTGCATCCTTTTGGTCCCAGGGATCAGGCACTACCTAGAGTCCCTCTTCCAGAAGCAGAAGAACCCCAACTGACTTCTAGAAGTATGGTCAATAGAACAAGCTCTGGGTTTTCCTCCACTAAAACCCAAGATCAGAACTTTAGCACTAATACCGACAAGCCAAGTACAATCAGTAGAAAGCCAGTGAACCGGTTCGAGCCCTCAGGTTTGGTCCCTAGAAATCAGATCAGAGCTACTGGATTGAACAGTGTAAACCAAGCCACAAATTCTGGCTCGGGTTATTCTTTTCTCTCAGGGACTGAAAGTAATGTGGCCCCTAGTGCCGAGAGCTTTTCGGGGACCACAGACACTGGAGAGATGAAAGTGAAGGAGCCCATTCAACATCCACCATCATCTTCATTGTCTTCAACCTTCAAAACCCACAAAGGGCGGAACATGAATAAGGAGGCTTCGCACCACACCATTACATTGCGCGACGTGTCTTCAGTGGAGAATCCCACTCTCCCATTGGAAACAGTGGGAAGAGCTTTGGCACAAACTGACATCCAGTCTCCTCCCCCAGCTCTAGCCCTGCCTTCTAACCATGTTACAACATCCAATCCCACTTCTTCAGCGGAGAGTGGAAACTTTGTGGAAATCCAAGGTGGCAGGGATGGAAAAACCAATATGACCGTTGATTCTCTTGTCTCTTTAAATAATGCCACAGATGTTATCAACGGCACTGATGCCTCATGGTCTGCAGCGAATGATTCAAACATCTCAGAGGCACCATCCACAGCTAGTGGGAGCTTCATGAACAGGCAGGTCCCAGCCACCACGCAAGGCCCATGGGGGTCTGGGAACCAGTCGGGTCCTGCACTGAGTCCTCCTCACGAAAAAAACACCATCTGCCTGGACAAAATGGACATTGTGTGGTTGGTTCTTGCCATTAGCGTGCCTGTCTCCTCATGCTGTGAGTAACTAATATCACACTTCCTCCAGCTTTCGAAACTTGTACTTACTGTCATCAGCACTGACAGGAACTTTTCCAAAGACACAAGATAGTATAATATTCCCTTTGTGGCTTAGTGGTTTTTGTTTACAACTTTCTGAAATTCATCATACAAAATTCAGATGAATGTGGTCTTAAGGCTAAAATGAAGAAGAATTAGATATAGAATATTAATATATCTTCTTCTCTTCAGCCGTGCTGCTTACCGTATGCTGTATGAGGAAAAAGAAGAAGTCTGCTACTCAGGAGAATAACTTGAGCTACTGGAATGATGCCATCACCATGGATTACTTCACCCGCCATGCTGTGGAGCTCCCACATGAGATACAATCACTGGAGACTGAGGTACTGACAGAGACCTGGAAGACATTTTAGCCACTGCTTAAAAAAGTTGTAATGTAACGGAAGTAGCGATAGATTTCTTCTGTATTGTAATGTACATCGAATTGAAACAGGCAATCAAAAAAAAAAAAAAAACGTAGGGAGGAGACTTGGTTCAAAGCAGTGGTTATTAACTGGATGGAGGCGGATCTGATCTGGGGTGTGTTTAAGCAAACTAAATCACTGGAGAAAGTGAAAAGTGAAAGTCGTGACGTATTGTCAAGTATGCTGACCCATACTCGAAATTGGTGCTCTGCATTTAACCCATCCAAGTGCACACACACAGCAGTGAATAGTGAACAAACGCACACACACACCATGAACACACACCCGGAGCAGTGGGCAGCCATTGCTCCAGCGCCTGGGGAGCAATTGGGGGTTTGGTGCCTTGCTTAAGGGCACCTCAGTCATGGTATCGAAGGCAGAGAGAGTGCTGTTCATTCACAATCCCCACCTTCAATTCCTGCCGGTGCGAGAATCGAATCGGCAACCTTCAGGTTACAAGCCCAACTATCAAGCCTAACCATTAGGCCACGACTTCCCCCAACAGCCTTGTACAGCCTTGTTGAAAAAACAGCATATTCTGGTTAGGTATGTTTTGAAGCATGGCTGCTGGTTTGAGCTGGTTTAAACTGGTCATGAGCTGGTTTAAGCTGGTCATGTTCTGGTCATGAGTTGGTTTAAGATGGTCATGTGCTGGTCCTAAGCTGGTCCTGAGCAGGAGCTAGTTGCTTAGGACCAGCACATGACCAGCTAAGGACCAGTTTATGACCAGCTAAGGACCAGCTCATGACCAGTTAAGGACTAGCTTAATCCAGCTCAAAACAGCAGCTATGCTTCAAAACATACCTAACCAGCAGGGAGCATACAGTATGCAATCAAAGAGAATATACCTGGATAAACTGTTTACAAAAAGACCAATAACATGCGTTTTGAAAACTTTCATTACATGATGACTTTTAAGGGATAGTTTACCCAAAAAGGCAAATTCTTTTGTTAATCACTCACCCTCATGTTGTTCCAAACCCGTAAGACATTCGTTCATCTTTGGAACACAAATTAAGATTTTTTTGATGAAATCTGAGAGTTTTCTGACCCTCCATAGATAGAAAGGGTCCTACCACGTTCAAGGGCCAGACAGATACCAAGAACATAGACATAATAGTCCATATGACATCAGTAAACAATGCACGCGCGTGGTGCTGCTGACGTAGAATATGCATGCGCTGCACCTTGTTTACGTGCAGAGGAAAGCTAGCGCGTGTGTCGTGGTTCTCTCGATAATGACGGAACCACTGATGTCACATGGACTATTTTGTTGATGTTCTTGGTCCCTTTCTGGGCCTTGAATGTGGTAGGACCCTTGCTGTCTATGGAGGGTCAGAAAGCTCTCGGATTTATTCAAAAATATCTTAATTTGTGTACCAAAGATGAACGAAGGTCTTACAGGTTGGGAACAACAGGAGGGTGAGTAATTTATGACAGAATTTTCATTTTTGGGTGAACTATCCCTTTAGGTTCCCAGGGCTCAAACCACACCCCATAATGTTTCCTACATGTCTTTATTCATGTGCTCCAACCTGCTGAGCCATGGTGCTTCAGGGGTTGATATGAGTTCGAAGCCAGCTCACAACATTCTTGATCCTGTTTCTCCCTCTTTTCTCCATCATTCCACTTTATCTCTGTTCTGTCCCTTTTAAAGTGCAGAGAAGGCCAACAAAAAATGAAAAATGTTTTTAAAGATTTTTAGCCATTTTGGGTTATGTTCTTTGCCATCCACAATAATTAACCTTTGATTTAACTCATGCTTTTATGAACAGAAAAGGCTTTGATGTTCATATGATTTACTTTATGAATCGTCAACTGAATAAGATATTTGGCTGAATGGCACCAATATAGATACTCATAGCTTTTTCATTGCTGGGGTATCATTATGAAATGAACCGTAATTATTGCAATCAAGACAATGTGTGCTTGAAAAAAATCACTTAATGGTACCATTCACGTTTTATATCGCCACCTGGTGTTCAAAGACCATAACTTTCTCTTTCCACTAGTTTCTAGTAATTTTTCTTCCACATCTGTCTTATGAGATTGTTACCATCATCCATTCATTGACATTTTCCATTTCAACCTTTGCATGCTTTTTTTTCTTCCCACCTTTTTGTTCTTGCTTGCTGACCTTTTCTGACAGGAGTGTGATGATGATGATGATGATGATGATGATCATCAAGAATCATGTTTGGGATGCCGGTGACCCACAGGTCTTCAAATCACCCTTTAGTTCTCTTAGAGAAGCAACAGAGACATACATTCCCTTCCTTTATTTCTTTGTCCTCAGTTTTCCTCTCTGTAATTGCTTTCAGTTGACTATTTTATCTTATCTTACTAACACTTTTTTTTTTGTTTTATACCAGTTTTTAGATAGATATATTTATGGAAAGTTACATAGATGGATTCATTTTGATGTTCGAACAAGAATTCCCATTTAATGTTTGACCAAACACAAAACGTCTTAGAATCTAGAGCCTTATAATTAGTTGTCTTCCTGCACAGGTGCAATTTACCCTGCTTCTTCCTTCATTTCCTCCCATTCATTTCATACACACAGTCTCCATGGTGATAGAGCTCAATCACTACACCATAGAAATGCACATTTGTTCTATAAGAACATAGATCCTGAGAAGAATACCTGTTCCTTTCACCTTAACTGTATTTAGCTTTGTAGGATCAGATGCCCTTAAGTGATTAGCCTTTAGTTATCATGAAAGCAAGTATACAGTGCTAATGTTCCTATGTTTCTTTGTGTTTCAGGAACAAGAGACGTGTTTGCCCCCTAATGGTGACTACAGCGACAGCGGTGTGGTTCTGGTTAACCCCTTTTGCCAAGAGACTCTCTTTATCAACAGAGACAAGGCTTCTGATATCTAAACACACTATATTAAAAGGAGACAAAATCCTTGTGGATTTACCAGCCCCTTTTATTTGCTTGCATTTTTTTAAGAATATATATATAAATATATATATATACATATATGTGGTGAACCTTCAGAGACTGCGGTTTATATATGAAACTGGTTTCAAGGAGCTGAAAGAATATTACAAAACAGAACAAATGCTATTTACTATGAGGGGGAGCCCCTGCATATTTTTCTGATGTGGATTTTCTACAGACGCTTCATTGTGATAAGGGTTTTTATGTCTTTTTTGAATAAAAACAATAAGTGTGGTTGCTCTTATGTTCCAGTGGCTTTGGTGGTGCAGAGTGCTGAGAACCATGACGCGTGGTGTAAGGATGCTTGTGTGACGTTACCCAAAACACTTAATATGATTACTTAAAAAAGCCTGCCGTACTTGAATTCTGTGTGTAAGGGGATGCAGGGGTAAAGGGCATTGATTCTGGAACGCTTCTGGAATGGGTCCAGTGGGTACTGCAGCAACCCTCACTTCCCTCATGGAGGAACTTGAGTTGATTGCCTGTTTGCATTTGATGGAGGATGAATCATGACAGATGGTTTGTCCCCAGTTGAGTCACCAGCCAAAAGATAAAAAGACAATTGTCCCATTCCTTAGATGTTCGAGATGTTTTCGTGTGCGTATATGTCTTGTTGCATGCATCTTTTCTGATTTGAGGTGTATGTGTGTCTTTAGACTAGATGTCAAACAGGATTTGGTTTCTATCAAGATTTCGTTGTTACAAACATCCTAAAATTCCATTCACGTCGATACAGTTGCACAAGCAAGTAGAAAAAAAGCTTAAATGCCAATGAAATGCCTCATACAAAGCCCTTTGTATGGTAATGTTACTGTGCTCCACATTTCATATCATATCTGTTCATGTACGTGTTTGTGTTCAACTTCCATAAGCAGGGCTAAGCATTATACTGTATAACTGTAGTGGAAATGCATTCTTTTTTTTATTACCACTATATTTGTTTATTCGCTATGACATGCTCTGATGAAAATGGCACTATTATTGCTTAACAGGTTGGCTAAATCTATATATATATTTTGTTAGAAGACATGTTTTTCTTAGTGGAGGGTGAATGAGTGTGCTTGTGGTTCTGTCTGTCTATCTCTGTCCTTTGTGTGAACATTGACGAGAATAAATGAGACCAAAATGAATTTCTCTTTGATTCTCAGTGCTTACTGCTGTATTGTACAGTTTTTTAGATGAATGTCAATGATATCACTGGATGTAATAGAGTGTAATTGTTAGATATAAATACATACAGAGAAACTATTTTATTTTGTACTTTCTTTGAACACATGCCACTGAGGCTGGTAACCTGTTTTAAGACCATATCATCATCTTTTCTTTACATATTCCATTTTTTTTTCTGTATGCTTTGCAGATTTTATATGAATATTGTTTTAAATTAATTTGTAGATTGATGTTTTCCTTTTCTTCTTTTTGTCATTGTTTCCGTCCATTTATTTTGTGCTGGCATGAGTTTTAGATATGTAAGGAGAGGGAGGTAATTGCTCAGCGGACAGAAATAAAATCGCTCTTGCATATTATGACTCATGTCTGATCTTTTGTAGCACATAAACTGTACTTTTTACTGCTGAGCAATATAAATAAAAAGGCTTTGAAGGCTTCTTCAATCTGTAGTCGATCTTTGTCAATATTTAAAGCAAAACCTGTTAAAAAAAAGCAAAGTGGAGCACAAATGACACCCCCAACCCTCCGGATATAAATGGGTCAAAGGTTTCTGGAATCTTCCCTGTTTGCTCTGTATGCTGAATGAAGCTTTTCTATTCACGAGCTGTTCTGTGTGACACAACTGGGATGATCATTCATTCATAGTCTCTCAAAAGGTGACAGATGTTTGTAGTCTTTTTATAAACCCTCTCAATCACATGGCTGCATGCTAGAATGCAGTTAGGTGTTATAGTCATTGTTTTACAAATTCTTTGATAAATTTACCTAATATTAAAACAATACTATAATACAATATTAGGTTTATAAAACCTTATGCTGTCTGTGTGTGCTTCACCTAAAAAAATAATACAAATAAAATAAAATCCTATCCTACACAGCAAGTTCCAAATAGTAGGCCTACCAAGTTTTTTTTAATGGCAGATTCTTAGAAAATTATATAAAATATTACATAAAATATTTATTATTTTGTGTTACCAACCAGCTGAGCACTTTACATCATGTTTTTATTTATAATTCTGTATTTTAATTTACAATTTCACGTTTCTATATTCAAAACGTCGTTTAAAACAATAATTTATTAACATCATTTCTGAAATTCTGCTTCTTCTGTGCCGTTTTTTGCTGTTTAGAATAGCACAGCGTGTCTAAATTTATCAGTAGAAATAAGTTTCATTTGTTAACTAAATTACTCCACAAGTGTTGTCACTCTGCGATGGGATTGGTCGAAAACTAACATTGTCGCTCAGCGATTGGATAGCAGAACTGTCCATCACAAAGCCGTTTTCCCATCCGGGTCAGATCGGAAGCAACACTATCCGGTGCATTGGGCGAGTGTGTGTGTCACATTTTCAGCTGGTGAGTCTGTCATGCTGCTCTCAGCACACCTTTAACCTGCGGATACACATGAAACATACGGATTACCTGTCAGACACGCACGCAAGGGCTCGTTTATTTAACACTGATCTGATCATTTCTAAGGTTTTTTAGTGTTTAGTGGAGGAAATTTGGGGATAAGATGGCGGATGTGGCTCCGGCCGGCGCGGAGAAGAGTCTGGATGACTTCTTCGCTAAGCGCGACAAGAAGAAAAAGAAGGAGAAGGGCAAGGGAAAGGAGCAGGCGACTGGAGGAGCCGCAATGGTGGTGAAAAAGACGAAAAGGGAGAAGGAGAAGTGGACGAAGAGTGAGAATCAGGACGCGCAGATGGAAAAGGTTCAACACAGTCGAACAACACACACGGGCTGTGTCACAAATCCTAGCGAGCCGCCTGTCTAGACAGCGTTTGTTGATACAAAGTGCGCGTGAACGTTCCAAAAGCGCAACGTGGTCTAAGTTCACTCGGTTTTGTGACACAAGCAAATAACAACACTAATAACAGGTTACATTTTTTGTTTTTGTCTTCATAAAGAGAAAGTTAATGTGATATTGTGCTGTAGCTATCATATGTTTATGTTTCTGACAGCTGCTACGTTACTTGAGTCATAATAGTTAATTTTAAAATCATTTACTCACTTTTTTCCACTAAAAAAATCTGATTTTTGGCAGAATATTAGGTTTTGACAGCTTGTGTCATTAGTTTTATTGCTTATTCCCCTCATACAGTTAAAGTGAATAGTGACTGTCATTCTGCTCAATATTTCATATGGGAATGGAGCAACATAACAGTGTGTAAATGATGACAGAATTGTAATTTTGTGTGAACCATGCCTTAAATTGAAGTAGCATTTAGTCGTGAGGTATGTTGGGTGATGTGACATAATACTGACATTCATTGCATTGGGCATCAATCTTCCAGCAGGGCTTTTATAACTGCTGCTGTAACTGTGTCCTTCAACTCCATCATATGCTTGTTTCTCTTATAAGACAATACAGAATGGCTATATGCTAATGAACACTGCTTTTGTATGATGATTCTACTTTTACAGTGACATCAGGTCACTTTAATTAAATCCTGCGCGTTGCATCAGTTCACCTAATTATTCTGTTCCCGAAAAGTATGTAATCTATTTATGAAGAAAAAGTACATACTTTTGAGTGCGTTGCAGAAGAGTAGGCATGTTTTGGGATATACTACCACATCATAATCCCATGTATATTAAGTTTAACACTTAATATAACCGGGACTTTTGGATAAACTGATAAACAGGCCGATTGTATAAACTGATTATACTAGTCTTAAAAACTTAGTCATCTAATTTCTTTAATTTTTCTTAAATATTGCTCATATATCCAAAAAGCTAGATTAGTCTAATTTGAATCAGAAAAGTAAGACTGGCAAACTGCTAGTTGGTTGTTCTTAAACACAGTTTTAACGTAGTTGGTTATGTTTATGCAACTTGCTCCAAATTTTATGATGATGTATACAGACGTATAGTCCATTTACACCCTGTCCCTGCGAGCTGATGTTCATCGGCCTCCACTTTTGAGTACAAGTCCCACATCTCAAAATCAAATTAGCAAGCTGTAGTCGCTGCCCTACTTTTTTTTTTTTTGATAACTTGTTTAATTTGGATGTATTTCACAATACTTTTTTTTCGCGACTTTAACAGTCCACACTTTAGCTTAGTTACATGCACCCTGTAAACTTAAAATGGCCTGTCAATCATCTTGTTACAGTTAATTGTGCAAAAAAAGCCAATCACCAGTAAGGGGCGTGTCCACCTGTGATGGGGGAGGTGCTTATGCTGTTTATGAATTTGGAGGCGGGGCTATCAAGATAGGGGTATGATCCTTTTGGGTTGGGGTGGGTTTGTTTCAGTGATTTCATATATAAACAGCGTTTCTCAGATATTGCTTACTGTACTTAAGCTACTCAATTCTTTGTATCATATCGGAAAGAAAAGTAGCAGCTTGTTGATCAGTCATGGGTCTTTCATGCGGCGAACTCTGCTCATGTTTTTGCATGATGCATTGATGGGCAAATATGTCTTTATAAAAGTTCACCATGTTGTTGCATATAATTATCTAAATATTTGTATTATATAAATATTTTTCATCAAGTTTATAACTCTAAACATCTCTACTTAACTGTCAGTCTCACATATCCGCTTTTTTGTAGTTTTTTTTTTTTACAGTTTTAAAAATTTTTTTTATTTTGTTTGTAGTTCTGAACTGAATCCATCTTTAAAGTGCAATGAGTTGTAGACAATATTAGAGTGCCATTGGAGTGTGAATAGATCTGCACGTTGAATTTTGCCGGAAATTAGTGCTGCACAATTAATTGAAATACAACCAAATAATATCACAATATGGCTTAGTGCAAGTATTGAATCACAAATGTTGTTTTAGAGTGAAACATGGCTCCGTGTTAGTTTACACGCAAGCAGCTTGTGAGCAGCAGACTGATGAGTGAGTTGATTCGAGAGCACTTGTGTTTACAGAAGATTAGTAGAAATGTTAACATTTTAGTGTTTAACATTAAGACAGCCTATGTTCTAAATGTCTTTGTTTTTATGAGCTGAATCTTGGCTGCAAGCTTGCAACATACTGAACTAAGACACAATGTACATCCTAAAAGTAAGTAATAAACATGTTTCTCTATGTAGCTTAATGCACATTGCTCATATATAATCAGATGACTTAATTCATTACATGAATTCTTTTCTCACTTACACATACAGGCTAATTTGCACATTTACATACTATTTTCAAAATGATTAAACTTGTACAAAAACAATACGAAACTGCATAAGTTAGTGAGTTAGATTTCTACAGTAATACAATGTTGAAATCTATTCCTAATCTAAAAAAATGAAGTGCTATGAAAATAATTAGATGTAGCTGAACAAGTTGTTAGTCTTTCAATTTTATTACACAATTAATCTACTCTTGAGAGATGTATGAAGTGTTCATTTTGGATGTGAAACTAACTGCTGTGCTGTCTGAAAGTTGGTTAGGAGAACTGTGTGAAGAGTTTTTAAAAAATGAGTCCTAGTGACTGTAAAAATGTAATAGAAATTGAGCTTTATTTATTAATTTTTTTTAATGTAATTTTTTCCTTTCATATTTAGGCTTTTTTTTTTTTTTTTCAGAAAGTAAAATGATTTTAATCTCCCCTGCTGTTCATTATAGAGGTTTCTTTTACATTACATGACTTCGTTTATAAATTACATTTATAATCTACACTTAGGAACCAAATGCTGTGACTGACTCCACCGTAGTTCCCGAAATATATTAGTATAGACATAAACGTGGTTCCTGTACTCTCTGGAATTCTCTAAAATTGAGTTCATTGACCTCTCTTCTCTTGAACTGTTACTCCAGGAGGATGAGGAATGGAAGGACTTTGAGCAGAAGGAGGTGGACTACACCGGACTCCGACTTCAGGCCCTGCAGATGAGGTGTGACGCACAAACAGTTGACGTCTAATGAATTTGATGCTGCTGGTGTCCGTTCTTCGTACATGGATTACCCAGTTAGCTTAGGATTGTTAGGTTCTTCGACGCTCATCTTAGAGCTGCTGTCAAACCTGTTTAGGAGCTGCTTATTTCACGTAAACAGGCTTAGATTGTATCATTTTAAATGAAGGTGATACTGAAAGTCTGTCACAGCCACTGCTATTTTCTTACAAGTGTACCTTTTTAATTAAAGAAGAAATAATTATCTCAGTTTTATTGCAGTCATACATTATGTACAGTTTGTCTGAGCCACGCATTCATTTGAGCAGTGAGGTTTTATGCAGGTGGCTTAGATGCATCGAGATGCAGACTCACTTCTCAAATCTCAAAATGCTTTTATGATGCACAATTAATTTAAACAGTCAGTTATGTCTTAAGATGAATCATATGGATTAAGAAACTTTAATGCTGTCACGTATAACAAATCCGCTAATCTAATTTGGAATCGCTGATAAGGGTTACAAATTGTATTAATATATTAGAACTTTTGTGCCATTTCACTGGCTTCTCAAAGCACTCTGAATTTATTCATGCACATTACAGCACATCTCTGTTGAACTCAGTTTTATGTTTGTCTGACAGTGATGAGAAGGAGGAGGAAGAGTACGAGAAGGAGGAAGTCGGCGAGGATGGTGAGATCATTCTGGTCACTGGTGATAAAGTCTCTGGGCCCTGGAATAAATCAGGCGCCCCCCCTTCAGCTGCTCCGGGTGAGTCGGCAATGTTAGTATAAATAGCCAACTAATGCAAGTAATAGTTGAGATTAGTTCTTAAACATTAATATGTCTCATTTCCTTTTAGTAGAGGAAGTTGAGGTTCCTGAACCCAAAGCACCTGGCGTGTATCGTCCCCCAGGGGCCCGGTTAACCTCTACCAAGAAAGGCCCAACTCAAGGGCCTCCAGAGATCTTCAGTGACGCCCAGTTTCCCTCTCTCCTCTCCACCGCCAGACACGTGGAGACTCGCAAGTAAGTCACTGAGCTCTTCTAAGAGTCTGTACACTGTTCATTGCTTAATCAAGATGTACCTTTAGCTTCCTTCCTCGTTTTTTTCTCATACACAGAGTATGTTAGGAATAGCATACGGATGTGCTGCTATTTCCGTAGTATTTTTGCAGATTTTCTCTGTGCATGTAATAATAGTGTTTTGTTTACTAAATCTGTTAAAAATGGATTGTGTTAATAGTGATTAAGCTGAAATATGAAAGATGAAAAACCTAAAAAAAAAACTTAAAAAGTAATTTAAAAAGTTGCCTTAGCAGCTAACTTAAAATAAGTATTAAAATTACTAAAGCTAAAACTGAAATAAAAATAAAGCTAGACAGAAATATAAAAAACAACAATAAAAACTAATAGAAATATCAATAGCACATAACAAAATTACAAAAACTTAAACAAAAAAGCTGATTCATAATAATAATAATAATAATAATAATAATAATAATAATAAAACAGTAAATAAATAAATAAACAAGAGTATACAAATAACACTAAAATAACTAAACTGCCAATGAAGAATATGCATTATAAAATGTATAGTTGTGAAATTTCTGATTGGATGAACCATTTTAGTGTTTAATCCATTGTTTAATTCTGGAGTGTAAAGAGTGCAGAGTTTTTTAATGTTTCAAAAAGTAAAATTATTTTCAGATTTTGAGTCTTCTAAAATGCATTTATTAGAAAATGTTTTAGTTTGCCCATTTATATTAGTTTTAATTGTTCTTAATGAAAATGTTTTCATAATGAAGATAACACTATATGAAACTAATTCTCCACTTATTTTTTATAAACTACCATTTGAATCACTTACTGTTGCATACTATTTGACATACTTGAAGTGCATACTTCTTATAATAATAATAATAATAATAATAATCATGAAAATACTATGATATTTATACCAGTGGTTCTCAACCAAGGGGCTTGGAAACCTTAGCAAACTTCTGATGGGGTCACAGAATGACTTAAATTATTATTATTTTGGTTACGCTTAATTTTAAGGTGTCCTTCTTATAGTGTAATTAAACATTTAAGTACTGAGTAATATTAATTAACTACATGTACTTACTGTATGGTTAGGGTTTGGCTTAGGGTTACTTGCATGTAATTATGCATAATTAATTGTAATTATAATAGTAAGTACATGTAACTTGTAACAAGGACACCTTAAAAAAGTTTAAGGTGTTTTATTTATTATTATTATTATTATTATTATTTGTAAAAAATTATAAATAATAAAATGTAATGAAATTGCAACGTTTTTTCCCCTCAACAATTATTGCTGTTATTGATGAAATACAATTCTTAAAACTTTGGAATCACAAACTTAATTGTGGTTGTCCAATTTAAGAAATTTTATGAACCTAATGTGTGTTGTTAAAAAAGTTTAAAGTCAAGCAGCTTTGCATTTATTTATAATTACAGCAATAAATATTTTATCCTGTATAAGGGGCTTTCGATTATTGTGCTGGACAATGGGGAGGGCCTTTGGTTCATAATATATACATACTGTACAGTTGCTGCTATTCCATTCTAAACATAACCAATCCTGCATACTGTATGTTTTTTTGTTGTAGGGACAGAGAGATGGAGAAGACTTTCGAGGTGGTCAAGCACAAGAGCCGGGTCAGAGAAGGAGAAGGGCCGGGTTCCATGCAGCATCTACAGTTAGATAATCAGTACGCCATCCTGGGGGACAAGTAAAAGCCATCTCCCCTCCCCCCCAAGCCTACCGCCAATGGTACAGTAAGACTCGCAGGGGGAAAATGACCTGCAGCTGTCTGATGCAGTCCTGACCGAGCTGGAGACGTCTGTGCCCATTTTCTCACACACACACACACAGTGCTAGACAAACATCCCAGTAGACCCTCGTCAAGCAACACCCACAAATGAAAATATTTTGACACATTTAGCCATCAAAATCTTCTCATACACACACGGACACGGCTGATAAAGACCCTCCCTTATCAACTGCATTCAAACGGGCTGCAGCAACAGGAACTGACTGAAATTTCAAATTCTGCTTTATACGACAGTTCACCAAGATGAATGACACTGCATCAAACGAACAAGGCACCAAATGTTTATTACGGTGGATTTCCTCATGGGCTTGGTTGGCCGGCAGAGCCACTGGACATCGGCCAACCCTGAGAAAATGAGAAAAGCCACTTTGAGGATGGAGTTCAAGACATTGGGTGAGAATTAAACAAACAAAAAACTGCTG
Organism: Spinibarbus caldwelli; assembly: GCA_039654775.1. NCBI lineage: Eukaryota > Metazoa > Chordata > Actinopteri > Cypriniformes > Cyprinidae > Spinibarbus > Spinibarbus caldwelli. The sequence goes on from CM077263.1 coordinate 16,371,842, forward strand.
AGGGTTTTTTTCTTCGCTACATCATTATAGCTCCCAAACCATTGGCTTTTTTTTTTTCGTACATCATGATGACAGAAAGCTGGGAGTTTTTGGTTTGGGCACTAGAGAGTGGAGATTATTGCTCAGTTACATATCTGTGGTTACTATGTCGACCAGGTCCTGGGCTCTGATTGGCTGCGGAATTAACACCAATCTGGCCAAAGAGGAGCAACTCAACACATTAACTGTAAACTTGAAAATTCTATTTTTTTTCCCCTCCCCATTTTGCTAGATCTGTCGACAGGCGTCTTCAAATTTACTTTTTAAAGTGGCCTTACTATGGAAAAAAAATTATGAGTGATGGGAGAGAAATATATATATTATTAGAGAGAGAGAGAGAATGTTAAAATAGCATTCTGGAAGGCACTTCCTGGTCGCTTTGCAGGTAAAGCCTGCTTGATTTGATTCTTACCACTCTGAGGAGTAAAAACCACCTCTGTGAGAATGTAGTTCTGCGCTAGTTTGTCAACATATTGCGAATAATGGATTTTCTCTAACAATGTCCCTTTAACCCTTTCATCCCTGTTCCTCTCCTCATTTTATTTGATTTCATGACAAACCATTATTAAAGCTTAACCTTTCTGATCTCATATGTTTGTGGTTTGATGTGTATTTGTAGCTGTGGCCTGTAGAAGGCGCTGCAGTCATTGCTATGAATAGTTGACCGTGTCAAATGAGCTCCAGCTTATGTAGATGAAGTCAAAGATGATGTGGACCTGTTTTAAATGTTAAACTTTACATTTAGTTAGCAAATAATAATCTAGTTATTCCGATTGTACTTTAAAACCCCTCAGACTCAACATGCTCTTCTTCGAGCAGTTGAGGGTGGTGTACTAAACTACGGTTTTGTGGAATACATTTCGCTGAATTCTGTCAGTATATGACATATCAGTAAAGTTTAGCCTTAAACTGATATACATTTTGCATTCATCTGAATGACACACTAAAACATTTTCCAGATGATGTCTGTTCATACAAACCTTTCAAAAATAGAACAAATAGTAATCAAAATTTTCTTAAAGGGATAGTTCTCCCCAAAATGAAAATTCTGTAATTACTTGGGAGGAGAAGAATTGAATAGTCATTATTTTTGTTTTCTTTACGCACAAAAAGTATTCCCGTTGCTTTGTAAAATTGCGGTTGAACCACTGATGTCACATGGACTAATTTACCGAAGTTCTTACTACATTTATGCGTCTGGGAACATTTCAGTTGTGTTGCTATCTACGCAGGATCAGAGAGCTCTCGGATTTCATCAAAAATATCTTTGTGTTCTAAGGATGAATGAAGGTCTTACAGGTTTTGGAACAACATTAGGATGTGTAATCAATGGCAGAATTTTCTTTTCGGGTGAACATCCTTAAATGAAAAGAAACCGTGCTAATGGACTACTGTACATGTTTTGTTTGAAACATTGTCGCAAAAGACCTCAACAGATTATATGAGTGCTTTATTGGTGATTTATGAAACAAAATCTAGCAATCACAAGCTTGCATTAATAAATACTGTTAACTAAGGGAAGATTATTTTATGATTATTTCATTTGTAACAGGTTCTAATGAGTGATTGGTAATTGTATAACTGTTATTCTACAAGTAGCAATGATTATTTCTTCATTTCCAGTATGCCACTGCCTGGTCCTCTCCGCTTTGCACTGCAGATGTTACAATACTGTATTCCTGGAACCTGTCAAAGGACATAAAGTGCAAAACTTTAAAAGTGCAAAAGCAAAATAAACATTTCTCCTTTTCTAAGAAAAAAGGTCAAAGTTTGAATGCAGCAGGTGGGTTCAAATGTGAAGTGTGTCATTTCTGCATCTCTTGCTTTAATAAATGCCATTGGCTGAGCCATTAAAATGCTAGCAAAATGTTTGGATAAGGCAGCTTGTATACAATACAAATGTCTTCTAGTTGTTTGTGCATATAAAGTTGGATTACAAAAAATACTTCACCTTTAAAAAGTTATATATAAAGTTTACAGAAGACTTACGTTTCCAGGGGAAGGCAGGCACTCCTTGTGGAACATGTGTCTGCAGTGAAACACCATCACGCCAAATGCCTGAGCCATGTCTTAAACAGTGAATTAAGTGAAAATTAAGAATTACAATAATGATTGGGTGACAGCACATACATACAGTGCGGCTGGAAAGTGTGAATTTTCTATATTTCTGCATAAATATGACCCAAAACATATTCAGATTTTCACACAAGTCCTGAAAGTAGACAGAGAACCCATTCAAACAAATGAAACAAAAAATATTTTCTTTGTCATTTATTTATTCAGGAAAATGATCCAATATTGCATATCTGTGAGTGGCAAAAGTATGTGAATCTCTAGGATTAGCAGTATTCAATGACTTACCAGGTGTCAGTAAGTGCCCTGTTTTATTGAAAGATCAGGGATCTATCAAAGTCTGATCATGTTTGTGGAAGTGAATCATGTCACGAACAAAGGAGATTACTGAGGACCTCGGAAAAAGAGTTGATGTTGTTTATCAGCCTAGAAAAGGTTACAAAACCATCTCTAAAGAGTTTGGACTGTACAAATGGAGGAAATTCAGGACCACTGTTACCCTCCCTAGAAGTGGTCGACCCAACAAAAATCACTCCAAAGCAGGACATGTAATAGTCTGTGAAGTTGCAAAAGTTCCCAGGGTAACTTCTAAGCAACTAAAGGCCTTTCTCACATTGGCTAATGTTCATGAGCCCACCATCAGGAGAACACTGAGCAACCATGGTGTGCATGGCAGAGTTGCATGCAGAAAGCCACTGTTCTCCAAAAAGAAAATTGCTTGCTCATTTGGACAAGCCAGAGTACTGGAGAAAGGTTTAATGGATGGATGAGACCAAAATAGAACTTTCTGGGTTAAATGAGAAGCGTTATGTTTGGAGAAAAGAACACACTGCATTCCAGCTTAAGAATCTTATCCCATCTGTGAAACGTGGAGGTGGCAGTATCAAGGTTTGGGCCTGTTTTGCTGCATCTGGGCCAGGACAGCTTGTCATCATTGATGGAACAATTAATTCTGAATTATACCAGCAAATTCTAAAGGAAAATGTCAGGACATCTGTCTAAAAACAGTCTCAAGAGAAAGTGGGTCACGCAGTAAGACAACAACCCTAAGCACACAAGTAGTTCTATCAAAGAATGTTTAAAGAAGAACAAAGTTAAGGTTTTGGAATGGCTGAGTCCAATTGAAATGTTGTGGAAGGACCTAAGCAAGCAGTTCATAGGAGGAAACCCACCAACATCACAGAGTTGAAGTGGTTTTGTACTGAGGAATGGGCTAAAACTCCTACAAGTCATCGTGCAGGACTGATCAGCATTTACAAGAATCTTTACCTGCAGTTATTGCTGCAAAAGAGGGTCACACCAGGTACTGAAAGCAAAGATTCACAAACTTTTGTGATCATTTTTCTCAATAAATAAATTACAAAGAAAATATTTTTCTCTCATTTGTTTGATTGGGTTCTCTTCGTCTGCTTTCAGGACTTGTGTGAAAGTCTGATGATGTTTTGGGTCAAATATAGAAAATTCTAAAGGGTTCACAAACTTTCAAGCAGAACTGTATATATACACACATAACCTGTATAATAGTATAGTTAAATTAATATGAATTCATTTTCAAGAATGAAAACAGTTTTATACATTTTTTCTATATTGTATTTTATATTTTATTTCTTTATATTTCTCCATATATTTTATGTGTGGGTTTGTGTTCATGTACACAGACACTTCAAAAATAATCAAGCGGTACCTGATGGTAGAATAGGAGTGTGGCAGGTTTCACAGATGTTTTCTTCTATGAGAAATAAAACCAAGAAAAAATGTTAGCATTTCTAGTGAACAAAATATCTGCTGACTTGCCCTTATCTTAATTGAGTCCTAGATGACTGGAAGACAAAACATTTATTTACCATCCACCCGCACTCCTCTCTTCTGTGTCCTGTGCATCCTCTGTAGAAGAGACAGTGAATCTGCCACCAGGATCTTCTTACAGCCCTCTCTCAGTAAGATCTACAGGACAAACATCAAGAAGTTCTGAATACTTTCCATGAACACAAAATGATCAAGAAAATGTATCTTTTCATGAATGGAATGTTGGTTTAACCGGCAGTGGTCACACCTGTAGATTGTAGTCCTGTAGGATCTTGACCAGTGAGTCTCTAAGGTTAGGAATCTCCATTCCTTCTTTAATGCGGTGAATGAGCAGGATGGGGTCCACATGGGTTCCGATGTTATTCAAGAGGCCTGTGATAAAGGCTAGAGTGAAGAAAAAAAACAAGAAGTATTAATATTGTAAGTTACATTGTATTTTTTAGCAGAATGAGCTGCTGTAAAGTCAGGTCTATTACGTGGTTTGTCTATAGAGTAAGAGATGAGATCATCCCAGAGTTCTCTGTCATCCTGCTCTTTAGCAAACTCAATGGCTTTGTCCACATCCGCCAGCTCCTCCATGATCATTTGCAGGGCACGTCTGCAGTTTCCCATGCGACCTGACAGGAAAAAAGCATACAGAAGCACTACAGGCTACAGCCAGTTGAAAATTTTACACACAGTGACATCTCGTCTGTTGCACTGGATCAATTACTGTGTAAAGAACTATAACATGCATTCAATTTTGATGACAGAAATGCACAGATCAATGATTCAGGACTCACTGAGCAGGAAGACTGTCTCCTCTACAAAGTGCCTCTGCTGACAGATTTCCAGAGCCTGAAAGATACAAAGCAACTGTTCAAAAACTGTTCAATAAGACTTCACCTAAACAAATGTATTCGGGGCAGCAACAATGATGCTTGTGTTCATTTATTTAAATAACATGAAATACAATGCATTTAATACATACAATCATTTAATTCAATGATGAAGATATATATTGATTTTTAATGTTTTTTTTAAAGAAGTTTCTTATGCTCATCAAGGCTTTCTCTGTTTAATTTGAAAAAAAAAAAAAAAGTGAAATATTATTGCAATTTAAAATAACAGCTTTCTATTTTAATATACTTTAAAATATAATTTATTCCTGTGAAGCAAAGCTGAATTTTCAGCATCATTACTCTAGTCTTCAATGTCACATGATCCTTCAGAAATCATTCTAATATGCTGATTTATAATCAATGTTGGAAACAGTTGTGCTGCTTAATATTTTTTGGGACCTGTGTTACTTTTTCAGGATTTATTGATAAATAAAAAGTTAAAAAGAACAGTGTTTATTCAATATATATATAATAAAGAAATTAATACTTTTATTCAGCAAGGATGTGTTCAATGGATAAAAACTGATAATAAAGACTTATAATGCTATAAAAGATTTCTATTTTGAATAAATGCTGTTCTCTTTACCTTTTTATTCATCAAAGAATCAAAGAAAAAAGTAACACAGATTCCAAAAAAATATTAAGCAGCACAACAGTTTCAACACTGATAATAAATCAGCATATTAGAATGATTTCTGAAGGATCATGTGTCACTGAAGACTGAAAAACTGAAAATTCAGCGCTGCGACACAGAAATAAATATTTTAAAGTGTATTAAAATAAGAAACCAATAATAGAAATTGCAATAATATTTCACAATATTACTGTATTTTAAATACAGCCTTGATGAGCATATGAGCACTCAATTAAAAAAATATTAAAAATCTTACTGATCCCAAACTTTTGAACAGCAAAAGTATGTGTGTGTGTGTGTGTGTGTATATATATATATATATATATATATATATATATATATATATATATATATATATATATATATATATATATATATATATATATATATATATATATATATTATTGTATAAAAGTATTTATATATTATTGTATAAAAGTTAATCAAACTTTTGTGTCGCAAAGGGACAGATTGCAAACTGTCTGTAATTACGATAATTTGTTTTGTAAACGGTGATCAAATAACAAAATAAAACAACAATAACATTATAACATCCTCAAATTTACAGTGAGGGTTAATTTCAAAACGTGGGATAGTTGTAAACTACAGCCTATGCATCAAAAAGAAATTTACACAAAGGCTCTTTGCATTTTATGGTTATTAAACAGTCATTATGAAAACCATTAAAATTACACAATTTCCTTATGTTGTAATATTATTGTAGTATTAAGGAGCTTTCATTTCAATCTACAGACTAATGAAAGATTTTGAACGAAAAATAATGACCTTGGCCGTTGGCTGCATGTTCACGAGACTCTATTCAAGTCGCAATTTACACTGACTAAAAAAATAAATTAATAAATAAAATTGAACGAACACAATCTGTGAGAAATCATGATTAATGGGCTAAAACTGCAACATGAAAAACACCTAGAAATCTTATAAAAAGTAGGATATTAACTTGGAATGTTTAGATTACATTTAAGGAGGTGTGCATTAAGTCATAAAAAATAAAATGATAGAAAAGGTGGCTTATTGTTGAGTGTTATAGGCTAGCTAGGCCTAGTTCCAACACATTTTGGCACTCACATTAATGTCACAATGAAAGGCTTGAAACTTACATTTAATAATTATCTGATGTATTTCAGCAGGTCACACATAGCCTACTTATTCGTTATCTGCCCTTTTTTAACACATTTATTCCCGTATACAGAGCCCATGACATGCCGAAAATTATGGACATGAATTAAGAAATTGATCACTTTCTACGATTCGTTCCTTTGTATTAATTAAAATGTGTTTAAATAATAATTAAACCATATTTTTAATAATAATAATAATAATAATAATAATAATAATAATAATAATAATAATAATAATATAATACGGTTTCGTATTTCAGCATGCGTGAGATTGGGGGAATCCATAAAATGTAAAAAATAAAAAATAAAAAATGAATTAGACAACACGGTGCAACTTAAGAATTTTGTCATTTAATTAGAAAACAACTCCTGATTCACAACATTCGTTTCCAAACGCAGAAATCGGGTAGAGCCTTGCACATCAATTTAGCCTTGTCAAATCATCACGACTTGGTTAAATTAAAATCTATGGATATAAAACACTTAAAGCATATTACAATGTTAGTTTAAACATTTAACCTAGATAAAAGTGCGCTGTTAGGCGTATATCTAAGCATTTGTGCGGAGAGTGGAAGCTGAAGCGCGTTTAATGCAAGGAGGCGCCCTCGCGATCACTTGCATTTTGTTCTTCAGTAGAAACAACTTGAAGTATGTCTTCATTTTTGCTCATACAGATAAGACCAGTGGCGTGCACAGACCTGCCCTTATTTTGCCCTTAATGGTCTGCCCTTATTTTTGTGTGCACTCACTAGGCGTCTCGTTCTGCGTGAACAGGGACCCGTCAAGCTCGGGCTGAAATGCAAAGCTCTGAAATCAGGTGCAGTTTAGCTTTGCTGCGTCCAAAACTGATGTTTTTTTGTTTTTTTTTCAATAATAAGCTACACGTAAGACTGAATCCATGAAGGGCTAATAATGACAGTAAGACAATAATGTATGATCGCGCTTTGGTACATATTTAAGAAACGACTTTAACAAAGTCATTATTACAGCAAAAATGTGTTTTTGTTCCATTAATAATTTTATGTGAGGTTGAAAAATAAACGGTGCTTATCAGTGCTATAAGTTAGTTTTGCTGTAGGCTATTCATCAAAAACAGCATCAAAAAGCAGCGTTCTCACTGGCAGTCCAGTTCATTATGAAAAAAAAATATATAATATAAAATAAGCATTTGAACACAGCTTTCTTGCACTACAATAAACAAGAATTATCTGCATGATGCCACTGTTATTTTTATTATTGCGGAGTGAGATGAATAAAGAGCACGTCTGTCTTGAATGAGCAAAAAAGCAGTGGAAACTGGAAGTTGGTTTATCAAGTTAATCCATAGTCCAGTGGTGGATGGTAGCCTGTGATTTCAGTGACACAGGTTCAAATCCGGATAGAGTTTTTTTTTTTTTTTTTTTTAAATAAACAAATAAAAATAATTTATAAAATGATTAATGGAGATTCTGGATACAGATGTGTATTCTGGAGTTCGCTGGTTTATGTTACACCATTTTTTTCTTTCAGATAGAACATCTCCATTTTACACTGAGCAAGTGTGACTGAATTCTGAATTCAGGAGGGGGTTGGGGTTTGGGGACAGTTCAGCTTCATTGTGGGGGTTGCTTGCAATAAAGGTGTAAATCGCTTGCTCTTTCATATGGAGAGTGTCTGATGAGCATTTCAAAATTGCAGAGCAGGTTTAGGCAAAGTGCCTGTTTTAGGGTAAATGCCTCATTTGGTTTGTCTTTTGCAATTGGCATGCAACGGCATACAGAGTATTATACAATATAATATGCAGTGTTGCTTGTTTTTTTTTTTCTCAGGAGACGCAGAACCTCTGCGAGAGAGGCAAAGTGTGTATAAATAGTATGCCAAATGAAATTGAAAATTCGTGGTATTGATACGCAAAAATGGACTTTGGCATATATATGCTACGCGATGGGTAGGATTAGGGTTGTGGCGTAGATGCTTATCATATGTACGCGAAAACTGTGTATCATATGCACGCCAACAAATTTCGTATCATATGCACGCGAAAACTGCGTATTATATGCATGCCAAACATGCTTGTGTCACATATACGCCAAAGTTCATTTTTGGGTATCAATACCACAAGTTTTAGTTTTTATTTGGCGTATTTATATGCATTTTCATGAGACCGGGCTCACCAGAGAGACAAAAACATTTGTTAATTTATATGCTGCTTTGTTCTATTTTCAGTTTTGAACTGTTTTAATTGTATGCGGCAACGCTGCAGTCATTTTAGCAATACAAATGTAAAATGTCTAAGGGAACACTAGAGAGAGGTGGAATCCGATACCAGCCTGGGTGTCCTTGAGTAGGTGGCGGTGCTCCTCCCAGGATTACGTTGCTCCCAGCCATGCTTGTCCGCCAAGCAATGGCGTCTCCTTCTATCCGGCTTGCGGGTCTCTTTTGTGGATGATGTTGATGCTGATGAATGGGGATGAGGTGGATGATAAGGTGGTTTGTTGCTAGGGTTGATGACAGCACACTTCTTGGCCTCCACACCACATGACTTGCAGCTCTCGACGAACCTCCAGACGTCGCTGCGGCCCGAAGGCCACCAGGCAACTCCCAGAATCTGCAGTAGGGTCTTCAGATGCCCATGATGTCTTTCTGCTGTCCTCTGGTGGAAGTGCTGTACCGTCTGGAGGACCAGGTTCTTAGGGATGGTGAGCTGGATCTTGTAGATGTCGTCCCCCTTGTGGATCTGCCAGTGCAGCAAGCCCTGGTGTTCCCGCACTTCGATCCTGTTGGTCGGTGGAGTGGAGGGAGAGATGGAAAGTCCCTGGGGAGTGCCATCATCACCCTGTGCGCTGCTGAGTTGCTCTCTGGAGAAGGGGAGGATGGAGAAGCTGTGGTCGAAGTCTGGCCCAGTTGGAGTGGTGGCGCAGAATTCTCCATCGGTTGCTCGTGAAGTGGTAGATGTTCTGGGATGGTTGGCCGGAGGAAAGCCAGGGGTTGACGTGGGAGGCACTGGGCTGGTCGTCACAGGGAGAGGAGAGATGGCGGCTTCTGGATCCTTTGTCTGCTCCAGCTGTTTCGCCCATTTCTTGTCTCTCCTCTTAAAGCAGTCGATGACCTCTCTCTCTAGTGTTGCCACGGCATCCTTGATAGATTCCTCCACTTTTTCAAATTTAAAATCCATGTAATTCGGCCGATAAGGCCGATCGTTACATATGGTGGCCCGTACGGGGAACGTTTAAGATTTTAAAGCTGTGTTGAGAATGACTCATTTTGAAAATCCTGCTCCTTTTAAAACACCTGCTAATTTTAATGATGAACGGATTTTACACCAGTGTGATTGTGAACAGCTTCGTGCTGAAGTACTTTCTCTTAAAAACATTGTTTTAAAACTGGAGAAGGGTTTTAAAGACCCTGTCGGTAGTCATTTTAACCGTGAAGTGTATTTTAGAGAGGCTGTGGATGTAAAAAAAAATCAGTGACATGGAGAAATATTTGAAAAAGACTATAGCAGCCTTAGAGAAAGAGGTTGTGGATTACTTTCAGAGGAGAGATAAACAGTGGGCAAAACAAATGAAGGACAAAAAAGCTCCGGAAGCCACTGTTTCCCCTCATACAGAAACCTCCAACCCTGTGCCTTCCATCATCAGCTCCTCTTCACCTCCAACTTACTGTTCCACCATCTCAGCAACTTCCCTGACCGACGACAGAGCAAAGGAAGGAACTACCTTCACCAAGACATCATCAGGGCCTGATGTCACCTACATCTTCTCTGTCCTTCCCTTCTCCAGCGAGGAAGTCATCACTGCACAGCACTTCCCATCTCCCCTTCCACACACCAGACTGACAGGACCACCATGATCATCCACCAGGGATTGCTGTACCGACGAATCAAGAGCAAGGATGACCAGCGCCGACTGCAGCTCGTCATTCCAAAGGCCTTGATCCAACGAACGCTACAGAGCCTCCACAGCAGAATAATGGAGAGACATCATGGACGACTGAAAACTCTCCTCCGCATCCTGGAGGTCGCCTGGTGGCCAACGGTCCGCAAGGATGTCTGGCGGTATGTGGGAAGCTGTTGAATCTGTACCGTCATCGACCAAAGCAAAGATCCATCTCTTCACCCTGCATCAACACCAACCATCAAGCCAGGAAGGAGGAATCTACGGAGGGAGCAGCATGCCAGCAATGCTGGGTATAGAAAGCACCAGGGAGGAACCGCGCAACCTACCCAGGGGTACCCAGGCTGGTACCGACTTCCACCTCTCTGCAATGGTTCCCCAGTTCCTTCCAGCAAACTAGGGCCGGCATGGGGGTGCCTAGTTTTAGCTAATTTATTTCAAAGACATTTTAAGTCACACTTTAAAGAGGATACCCATTATATGGACAACAGATGACAGTACTCTTAAGAGACTAGTTTCCTCCCCGACGTGCCGTAGGCAAAGGGGGGAGACTATGTGACACCGTCACACAAGAGACATGTTTTACCGCTCTATTTATTGCAATGATTTTATGTATAATAGAGTTTTAACTGGTTTACATGTTTTCTTAAGTCCATTTTATTCCTCTTAACATTTTAGTGTGTATGTCTTTAAGAAATGTATGGTTGGCCTGTCATGTGACTGGTAAGCAGGAACTGTATAAAGAGAGCAGCATGCCAAACAAACAGTCAGTCACTAAATAGAACTTGCTGGATTGTGGAGTTTCCAAACTGTGGACTTACCTTTCCAGTCACAACTTTGCAACCAATTGGATCATCACTTCTCATGGACTGTATATACACTAGTGGACACTCACATTGGGACATTTCAACACACTAGGATTCTTGGATTGTTTTAGGGTATGGTGCGATGGACTGTATGCTTTTAACAAACTGAGTTTTCTTGGTTTTATTGTTGTTTTAAAGTCCGGTGAACTTTGTAAATACACCATTCTTAAACGCATTTCTGTTTTATGTCATTCTTTTAACACCCACGAATAACTCAGAACCAGTTAGGCTGATCGTTACAGTCTACATCCGAGACAAATGCAGTTATAACTGCAGGCTAAACTTAAGGCTATTTGAAGTTTTAAAATGATCTAACGGCCGATTCCGCTCCAATTCGTTGATCATTAGTTGTTCTTTATCAAGATTAAACGGATGTATGACTCTCATAAACTTGTTTTAATAAATCGCTTTTGCATTAAATAATAAAGATACAAAGCAGGTTAAGTTAAATGTACAAATAATTATGAAATGCTATAGACCACGAATAAGATTGCAAAGAATAATAAGAATGGGCTAAATGATGTAACCCCACAGCACATCTCTTGCGCGTCGCACTCAGCATCATGCGCGCAGTGCAAATCTTGCACTGATATTCTAAGGAATAGGATACACTCCTGCATTTAATGTGGCTGCAATTTTTATTTTAATTTTTTTTTTTTTTTTTTGAGTTTTACTCAAATTGTATGAAAGCGAGTAAAGAAGGCTCCCTTTAAAATCATTGAAGTTGTCAATAAATGAACCTCTTTTACATCGTGTGCACTTTGTTGATTATAATGAGAGAACTTGAGTTTAAACGTGAGGACATTTTATTAATCCGCCCCTTCTTTTCAGTTTCAATGATTTAGCTAAATTGTGGCCAGGTTTAATTTATTCGTTTGTTTTAGTTAGGCCTAAATAATGGGAGCGAAATTATACAGTGCCTCACGTTTTGCTAAAATAAAGGAAATACTGTAATTCATAAAACACGCAACAATTTCTTGATCAGTGAACAGATATCTTTTCCCCAAGTAGTTCTTTGTCAAAATAAAGGACATTTAACCAATAGCCTAACAAAGTATGTGCGTGACAAAAATGCATGCTGTTTTATTAAAGGAATTTTAAAATATAAACTAAAAATGTACTTGTGACAAATATTAAGTAATGTGAGAACATTGACATTTTGCATAGTAGGCTATAGCCTAGCCTACTGAAATAGGCTACCACTTTTAAAGCTCCGATGCAAAGTAAACCATAATTTTTTTTATAGGATAATATAACAGGATTCATATTATATAAATAGTACTGCACACGTTAAATGTTTCAAATCTAAAATATGATGTAATACTATGTGTGTAGCTTAGAGTAAATATAAGCACAGGCTCAAAGGCTTGACATTTAGCCTGCTTGAATGCGTTCTAAGAAATTTACATAACTTCATAAGTACTAAATTTGCATCTGTGAATATTAAATATTTTAACTACAGTGTTTTTCTTTAATTTTCCACCGACTGCAGCCGTCAAATGTAACACATCTGCTAGGCAAAGCTGACCGCTATTTGCGAAAATGTGCTTTGATGCGTTCGTTTGATAACTTGTGGTTAAAGTGCCACTCAGCGGTCAAAAGCTGCAAACGTACTTTGCAGACGCGGTGCCTACGGCGGTAAAAAGCACACTTTGGCTGGCCACCTACTGTATGTATTTATTTGAAACAGTTACTTTTGATCAATTTAATGCACCTTAATTTCTTTTACTTTTTTAAACAGTAATGTATGATGATTAAGTCGACTTAAAAAACTTACACCATTAATGTGTTATTTATTGTTTAGTGTGACATAAATTTTATACAAACCTTCTCTAGTGGGCAGTGCATGCTCTCTCTAAGGAAAGGCAGTAGGTTGGGTCGGTCATACTCAGCATACAAACTGATCTGCCTCTCATGGTACTTCTGCCCCTTATGGTGGTCCCGCTTAAACAGCTTATGCAAATACTGAGGACAAACAGGCAAAAAGAAGTTAAGCATTCAATGTTAACTACAGCTGGATCCCTCAGACACATCTGCATGATTTAAACAGCTCAACATACCACATGTAACAGCTGAGGTCTGTCTTTTAATTCCTCCACCACTTTGTCCATCTAAGGGAGAGAAACACACAGATGTTCATCTGTAGCTTGGGAGGGTTTAATCAGAAGACTGAGGCCACTGCACTGAACTCACCGATATTTTATCATCATTATCCAGCAGCATGTCAACAGCTTTCTGAAAAAAAAAAAGAGAACAAAGAGGCAGACATATCCTTCAGACACATCTCTCTGACTATAAATCACATTGTTCCAAAGTCATCTATAATATATATCATCAGCAAAACAATCCATAACTTCCTGAACTTATGCACTTGACAACATTTCTTGCATTAAATTCTAAAACAAAGGTCCTTAGTAAGGCCAAAGGAATAAAATAGATGTTTTACTTCTTTGTCGAAATCCATGAGCAGGACAATCTTGTCCTTGATGGCAGAGAATAGGTTGTGTTTGTGAATGAGCTGGTAAACATCTTTGTGTCTCAGTTTCAGGTAGATCTCCAGTGCACGATCATAACGCTGATCATACGTGTAGCTGCATACACACATATAAGACCAGTCTAACTTTATGCAGAGTTGCTTTTAAAATGAAGTTACAAGCTTTTCATTTATTGATGAATTGGCAACATTTACTCACAGTTCAGCCAGTGTGGTGAGAAGCATGCTGTTGGTGGGGTCCTTCTTCAGGTGTTCATTCACTGCCTGAACTATAGCCATGTTGTTATACAGCTCTCCTGGCCACTCACGAATCAGTGTGGCAAAACCCTGTGTGAAGAACAACAAAAGGAACTGCCTTCTTCCGGAAACAATGTTGTTGTGACGCATTCACACTTTGAAACCTTAATGTTATGGTCTATCTAATAGGTTACCATCTTGTTCATGCAATTGAAAAAAATGTTTAATGGAAAACACATACCTCATAATCAGTCTTGAGGAACTCATGAAGTATCATCTCATAAATTGCTGGTCGAAGACGAAGGTCTCCTCTTGGTAAGTACTGACTGATGGCCTGGGAGGAAGAAGAACAGAGAGGGTAGTTAACAAATAGCATTTGTACAATGCTAAAATGAAAGATTTTACTTTTACTTATATTATTTTTGATGCATTATTTATTTCAAATATTTATTTATATATATATATATATATATATATATATATTACTCATTTCTTCAACTTTGTCAAAAGTAATTATTATTTTTATTATTTATTTATTATTATTTATTACTTTTACATAATAATGAAGATCACAATAAGACTTTTGTCAAAAAGTTCAAAATAATTGACATGATATTTTATCATTGCTTAATAAACTTAAGTTCTGTTTTATTATATATATATATATATATATATATATATATATATATATGTCTAAATAATAATAATAATAATAATAATAATAATAATAAAGTATCCTCATTAATATTACAATATATACAATATATATATTTACGGTAGGAAATTTACAAAATATCTTCATGGAACATGATCTTTACTTAATATCCTAATGATTTTTGGCATTAAAGAAAAATCAATAATTTTGACCCATACAATGTATTTTTGGCTATTGCTACAAATATACCTGTGCTACTTAAGACTGGTTTTGTGGTCCAGGGTCACATATTATATTAATATACAAGTCCTGCAGGGTGGCAAATAATTATTATTTAAAAAAAAAAAAAATACAAATTCTGCAGACTCACTTTCAACTGTCCAATGGTTTTGAATCTGTACACTTCATTCTCCCAGAGATCCATGTTCTTTCCAAGCACTTTTTGACACTTTCTGTGAATAAGGAATACAGAGAGACAAATGGAGCATATATTAAAGCATCCTTTCATATTTAAAATGGTTAACAGGTCAATAAATCAGAGGGTTGATGTCCTGTACCTGGCAGCTGCATCATAATCTCCTCTCTCCACCAGATGATTGATGTACGCCATTCCAATTTTCTATTCACAGAGCACAGACAGGAAGCGGCCACACTGTGATTCCAGGTTATTATCTGAGAGTATTATAACAACCAAGACTAACTTTCTGCACATCATCAAATCACAACATTCGTTTTCACCTGTACATCATGCCGTTTAATGTTTTTGAAGCTGATCTCTGCAGCCATCAGTGCTTCCTGTGACAAACATCCAGAAATCATTAAGTACAGCTCAAATTTTTAAATGTTATGATATAAATGCTTCCTTAAGACTTCTGAACTCGTACCTCATATTTCTTCTTCTCCAGAAGCCAGTCAATGTGGTCATCCTGGTCTCTTTCTTTAGCCACTACAATGTCTTTAGGGCTGATGATGTAGAATAGAGACTCTCCCTCAGAGTGTTCTGGAATCACAAAACAGATGATTCAAAGATTTAAAATGATGACTATATCCCTCTGCATTATTATGGTACTCCAGTTGTTCATTTATTCTGTCTTCATCATACCGAGCCTGTAGTCCCTGCACTGGTTCTCCTGGAAGTTGCGTACAGTGAGAGCATCTGATGAGATTTCCTCACAGCCCTCAGGTAACGGCTGGATGATGTCTAAACGAGGCCGTGTTCTGAACTCCTCCTCCTATGGCAAACAGTGTTGTATTTATTAATAAGTACATTTTATGCTCACAGTAATACAAAACAAAAGGTTTCTAATAAGATACTCTGTATCTGAAGCAACGATTCTCAACATTTTTGCCTCTGAGACTCTCTGTTGCCAAAGACATTATTTGATATTTCTGGTACTTCTGCTGCTGAAGCTGATTTTTTCAACCGTTTTCATTTACAGAGAAAAGTAGAAGCAACACATTAAAATATTTGTAAATCATTTTAAAAAATCAAATTCAATAATTGGTAACACTTTTCTTAAAGCCCGTGTATAATGCACTGCAAAGGGTTATAATGCATTATAATTATTCATAATGTGTGTTGTAATACATTATATCTTGATGTAAATAATTATAACCAAATTTAAAGTCATAGTGTAATAATGATTGATAAGTGTTATAATGTATTAACTGTGGTTACAATTATTCATGACATTGTATAATGCATTATAAGGTGCATTACAAGGCATAATTAATTCATTAAAACTTATTTTATAATGCTAATGCATTATAAAATAAGTTTTAATGAATTAATTATGCCTTGTAATGCACCTTATAATGCATTATACAATGTCATGAATAATTGTAACCACAGTTAATACATTATATTATTGGGTTACATTTTATTTAAAGCCTTTATGTATAATTACATAAAGGCTTTAAATAAAATGTAACCCAATAATTCTATAGATTTATGTGACTTTTATAGTAGTTTGTGATAACTGGGATTTAAAAAAAAAAAAAAAAAAAAAAAAAAAAAAATTTATATATATATATATATATATATATATATATATATATATATATATATATATATATATATATATATATATATATATATATATATATATATATATATTGTACTCACAAACTGTAATTTATTTATTTGTTAAAGGTGTGTATATACACTGCCGTTCAAAAGTTTGGGATCAGTCAGCTTTTTAACGTTTTTTAAATAAGTTTCTTATGCTCATCAAGGCTGTGTCTATTTGATCAAAAATATAGAAAAAAAAAAATAGAAAAAAACTATAATTTTGTGAAATATTATTGCAATTTAAAATAACAGTTTTCTATTTTAATATACTTTAAAATATAATTTATTCCTGTGAAGCAAAGCTGAATTTTCAGCATCATTACTCCAGTCTTCAGTGTCACATGATCCTTAAGAAATCATTCTAATATGCTGATTTATAGTCAATGTTGGAAACAGTTGTGCTGCTTAATATTTTTTGGGACCTGTGATATTTTTTCAGGATTCTTTGATAAATAAAAAGTTAAAAAGAACAGTGTTTATTCAAAATAGAAATTCTGTGTTGCAATATATACTACTATTCAAAAGTTTGGGGTCAGTAAATTGTTTGTTTCTTTTTTTTTTTTTTTTAAAGAAATTAATACTTATATTCAGCAAGGATGTGTTAAATGGATAAAAAGTGATAGCTAAGAATTATATTACTAATATTGTTTGAAAAAAATTCTATGTTGAATAAATGCTATCCTTTTTGACTTTTTATTCATCAAAGAATCAAAGAAAAAAGTATCATAGGTTACAAAAATAGTTTCAACACTGATAATAATTCAGCATATCAGAATAATTTCTGAAGGATCATGTGACATGGAAGACTGGAGTAATGGCTGATGAAAATTCAGCACTGCATCACAGAAATAAATTATATTTTGAAGTTTACTAAAACAGGATACCAATATTAGAAATTGCAATAATATTTTACGATATTACTGTTTTTTTCTGTATTTTTGATCAAATAAATACAGCCTTGATGAGTATAAGAGACTCCATTAAAAATGTTGTCAGCTTATATCTTGATTTTAAAGCTTGCTTTGTGTCATTTGAATTTATTTCAAGTCATCTTGCAGCTCTATTGGACATCTGATGAAGCCTCTGACCTTAGATCTGGTGTGAGTGTGTAATATTACCATGTGCTCAGAGTTCTCCTTGACATAGTACAGAGTGACCAGCTGATCTGCCAAAGGTGCCAATCCACTAATGAAGAACTCGGTCTCAAATGCTGACACTGAAAGAAATCATCAAACCAAAAACCCAAGAAAAAAAGTCAAAGTTATGCTATTGTACAACTTAAGAGATAATAAAAGATAAAGTTTCATTTTGGGGTGAACTGTCCATTTAAATGTAATTATGTTACATGTTCTCATTATGTGTATGGCTGTAATTGCTTCAGTACCAATCTCAACGTAGCGACTGGGTAGATCTCTCATCTCTGTTGGGTCACGCTCTTTAACAACACATATCTGAGAAAAACAAATGAACCAAACGACATTATTCAAATAAAAACATATTTTTAGAAATGAGATTTCCTAGTTATTAAAACACTTAATTTGCAGTTGTACTGAACACGCACCTTAACAGAAGAACCCCAGCCAATGATCAGCGTGGCGTTGTCTTTCCAGCACAGACTGCAGGGGTACATATCCGGCCTAAGACTGGTGTTGTCCCGCAGCACGTTAGTGATGCGCTGTTTACTGCTGATGTCATAAATTTTCACACCCTAAAACACATCAACTACAGTTTAGATAAAATCACGATTAGTCAGGCATCTTAAATAGCATGTCCAGTGTGTCTAAATCTGATTGTACCACATTGTTTGCCCAGGCAATGAGGTTGGCTCTCCATTTCACATTGGTGATGTTTCCCTCTCCTTCATGCAGAACAGAGGTCTTCCAACGGTTCAGCCAGTTCCTCTCATAAAGGAAAAGCTACAGGACATATTTCATTAATTTAACATTAGTGCTGACAGAGATTCACCATCACAAACCAAAAAAGGCCACTGTGTTTGCACTACAACACCAGAGGGCAGTACAACACAAAGCATAAATAGGTACCACACAACAAAGTCAGTAACTACGTGTATTTTAATTCTGATTTGAGAATATTTGTATCGTTTCCTTTTACTCTTTAAATTTTTATTTTTTTTAAAAATCAAAACAACTGTCACTAGGGTGGTACCCTTTTAAAAGGTAGTAATTTTACTGTTCAAATACTGTATGTACTGTTTGGGCCAGTGAGATGTATTTTTTTTTTAAGGTTTTTAAAAGATGTCTATTCACCACTGCTATATTTATTTGGTTAAAATACTAAGTAAAAACATTCAAATGTTGACAATTTATAATAGTTGTTATATTTTAATATATATTAAATGCCATTATTACTGTGATGATAAGGCTGGATTTTCAGCAGCCATTTTTCACATCTTTAGAGTTACACAATCCCTAGAAATAATTATAATATGCTGATTTGGTCCTCAAAAAATATTAATAATTAGAAACGTTGAAAACAGTTGTGCTGCTTAATATATTTCTGTGAAAATTTGTATTTTTTTTTTCATGATTCTTTGATTAACAGAAATTTCAAAATAACAGTGTTTATCTGAAATAGAAATAACATATCTTTACTGTCACTTTACTGGCTTTATTGTCACTTTTAATGAATTTAATGCATCTTTGCTGAATAAAACAAATTTATTTAGAAAGAAAGAAAGAAAGAAAGAAAGAAAGAAAGAAAGAATCTTACTGACACCAAACCTTTGAACGGTAATGTACATTTAAGGTAATAATATGCACCACTCTTTAGGGTTAAATTTGGTACAAAGATACACCTTTTGAATGGATACTGCCCCAGTTGTTTTTTTTTTATTTTATAATACGGTACAATTTTTTTTTTTTCCTAATATTGCAGTAAGTATTGGATTGGATCAGTGTGTTAGGCAGATTCATTGGCCTTGTCATGGTTTTTAGGTGACATTCAGGCTGAAATTCAATAAAAATTATTTCACAAGCAGTATCAAAATCCATTTTAGAAAAAGGCAACATTTGGTTCAACCTTTAGATAATGGGACATTCATAAAGTCACTTACGCAGGTACGCAGTTCAACACAATTGAAAAGCACATGAGAGAAGATACTGTATTGACATCTCATGAACTGACTAGAGAAGAGCCTCAAACAACAGCATTTCTATGAAAAGGTATTTAATGTTTTGGTTTACTCTGATAAGTCGGACATTATTTGGTGAAAGCTACATTTTCTGAGGGGTTGGTGTGATAATAATCACACGTAGAAAGCAGCAACGCACTTGGTGGATAACCTTGAATCGAAAGTGTCAAAATTGCCACACACAATCAACAGCCACACACAGCCAACCTGACCTGACTGCAGAGAAAGTGACTGAAAGGAAAGACGGTTCAATGTCGCTTCAGTTCTACACTTTTGGCTATGTTAACAGATCACAGCGCAGCAATAGGAGATGACACTCCAAGAGCCGAGCAGACGGAATTGAATTGCCTTTGACAAGATGCGTCTTCAGTGGAAGCCGTATTGATTTTCATGGCAGGGCTGCATTATGGGGACCTTAAGCCAGGGAGAGAGAAGGAAACAAGCAGAAGCGGGAGGAAAATGCAGAGGACTCGGCCACCGTGGCGCACAATGGACGCCGTTAATTGCTTCTGATAAGCACAATGCGGTAACAGTGTGAAGCCATTTTATGAGAATCAATTGTGGCACAGAGGATAAAAATCTATGATTTACAGAAATTGAGAAGACTCTGTTTGAGTGGTTCAAGATTTGTATGTCTCAACAAAATCTCTAACAGTCCACTTTACAAAGAACCAGTGGCATTTATTCAAATTCACTTCACAATTGAAGTTTTTTCCAGCCACAAGATGTCTGATCAGTGCATGCAAACAGATCAACTTCTTCTAAGTGCTTTTATGACAGACACAAACCCTGTTTTCATTTCTATAGATGTACCGAGTCTGGAATGTATCGGACTATGGCATCTTCGGTTGGTAGCATTGTGTCCTTTGAAAAATGAGCGTATTTGTTTAGTCCATAAGCCAAAGAGTGTTCTACATGTTGCAAACACTATGGCACTCTATGTAATGACAGTTATTTATTGCGCAAGAAGAGACAACATCTCTCTAGTGAACAACACTTTGGAGAAAATGGACCACTCTCTCTCTCCCTGATGTTGACCCCAGTCTAAGGCCAAGACGGTAAGAGTGTTTCATGCCAAACAGCCTCAGTTTGAGTAACCACTATACAAGGCACTCAACATGACAAAAAATGATTCCATTCTAATAATTTAGCTTAACCCTCAGTGTTCAAACCTCAAGAGCATCAAATGATGGAGACCACAAAATATATGTTTGGACTTCAGGTATGAATGTGGCTGTTGTTTTTGTTTTTAAGGCATTCAAACATTAACAGAGACACTTGCTTTCAAAAATCAGTGGTTGATGAACTTTTTTTTTTTTTTTTGTTCAATAAACGATTCTTATATTTTTGCAAGAAGCATACATCTTGAAGTTTAAGGTTGTTAAGATTTGATGTTTTTATGAGAAATCTCATGTGCTCACCAAGGCTGAATTTATTTGATCAAAATACAGTATTTTTTAAAAATGCAACTTATACTTGTGATGGCAAAGCTGAATTTTAAGCAGCATTACTCCAGTTTTGTCACATGATGAGAAATCATTATAATATGCTGATTTAAAATTCTAATTATTATTAATGTTGAATTGAAAACAGTTGTAATGCTTTATATTTTGTGGAAATAATCTTTTTAAAGATTTTTTGAAAAATAGAAAATTCCAAATAAGCATTTATTTGAAAAAGAACTCTTCTGTAACATTAGAAATGTCTTTACTGTCACTTTTGATCAATTTAACTTCTATTCAGCATCCTTGCTGAATAAAAGTATTTGTGTCTTTATTGAAAAAATTATTGACCATGAACTTTTGAAACGTAATGTAGTTACATACTGATTCACACCTAAAATGAGTCAGTACCAAACAAATGTGCTCTTGTTTTCTTCTGTGCTAGTAAATAATGACAGAGAAAAAGAAGACAGGAAGAAAGAGAGAGAAAATGTAATCAGACCATGATTCTAACTTGATTTGAACCTGCATCTCCCACATAAGCACCAAGGTTTAAAATTTCTAACCACTAAACGTGGGATTGGGACCCGACACAGACCAGACACCAAAATTAGGAAGAACTCAAGATTCTGGAGTTTGTGTGTGTTTTGAACATATTGTCAGCTTCTGAGTGACCTGACACCCCTCAGAATAGGACAGTTGCCAAACAAATTCATTTTTTGTTAAAAGTAGAGAAGCAGGAACTAATTGTACAATGAGCGAAATGGGATCTGGATATAACATAGACAAGTTTTGAAACTGCGCCTTCAACACCCACAGTGTGAGTTTTGAGTCTCAGGTGATTGTGAAACTGGACTTACCTTATTTCCTCCAGTCACAAACTGTTTATTGTTGGATTTGCTGAACTGAGGGTGTAGCGCCACAACCTGGAATTGAATAAGAGATTTCAGTTCAGTTTACTGCAACACCTGAGTTAATATCAATGTCTACTCCAGCATTTCTAAAGCCATATAGTGCCTCAGAGGGGGTTAGGCTACATCCAGTCTGAAAACATGTTCAATAAAGTGCTTTTTAACCCAGGAAAAGTTAAAGGATTGATCCTCACAGTCCAATACACAAAAGTATCGATATAAGAAGATGACAGCACCGGCTCTCTTTAATGTGTGCCATAGGTGACATCACTTATGCCCAACAAACAGGCGGCTCATGCATGATATGAAATGCTCTAGAGAAATCAATTAAGACTAGTAGCAGGCTGAAATTACATTGTTTTCGGGAATTATCAATGTTTGCTGTGACAGGAAATCGAAATCAAAGGGCTATTTCCCATCAGGCAGCAAAAACATTGCCGGGGGACCGACGACTTGCATTAACAGCAATAAGTTACCTTGATGGGACAGTCAAAGCTTTCATGGAAGCCCTCCCTGGTGTACAGGCCGAACACTTGCACCTGGAAAAGTTGAGAGAGAGAAATGAAGAAAGAGACGCAGAGATGTCTTTTTAAGGTAAAATCACTGTGGTACAGAGATGCGTTCTGTGATAACAGTTGACTTGGGCAAAGCATCAGACCATCCAGTGGGCTAGTTAACCATCTGCCAGACTCCCAATTAGTGGAAAGGTCAACTCTTTCTGCCCTCGCACGCCTTTATTCTACTGACTTAATCACTAGTGGTGCTGCAGTCCCCGACGGCTACAAACAAGCGTTAACACAACATTTCACCTACACCTGTCTGTATAAAACAAGAGGAAACAAAAAAATGAGTGTGAGGTCTCAAAAAAAGTACAACTCCATTGAAAAGTAAAGCATCCTCTTGCATTTAAGATGATGGTGGGGGAGGGAAACTACTGACTTCAAATTGTTCATGTTTTTCTGGTCAGGCAACAAGCTTAGATATTCTGAAAATCGTCTATTTTAAAGTGCAGGTTTCTACTTCTTGGAAAAACCTAAAAAAAAAACTCTTAAGAAATGTGTCATATTTTGTATAACATCAATAGCAAAGCAGCTGGTAAGTTTAGTTGAGATTAACAATGAAAAGCAGCAAACAAAGCCCTCCATATTGATTTTAATCAAACAGTTTAACATTTAATAATTAATAACAGTTTAATAATTTAAGAGTTTAACATGCTACAATTTACTTATGAATTGTCAATATCACCACCAACTAATTCAACATTAATGCCATTCAAAAAATAAATAAAAATATAATATAAAATTAAAATAAAAAAGTATAAAATTAAACTCAGGTATACTTTCCTAGTGATACAGTTTAGACAGTCTAGCAGCAAATTAAAAATTATATTATACATTTTTATTAATTATGAAGCACACACACCAATCTATCACAAGATTGTTGAATGCTACCTATTTCTAAATATTGCATGAGTTTCCATTTATTTACTAAAGACATTATGAAATGTCAGTTGCAACCTATTTCACTTTGGAAACTACTGACTTCAAGATGTTTATATGTTTCCTTTTCCATACCTAACTAGTCTGAAAATCATGATTTTTAAAGTGCAATTTCAATTTTTTGGAAAAACCACAATTTTTACGTTACATTTTCCCAAACAACGGTAGCAACACATTCAGTAAGTTGGGATTAACAGTGCAGAGGAGCGAACAATGGCCTCCATTTCGATTTTAATTGGTGTATGTGCGACAAGATCTCGCCTCTGCCGTAGTAACAGGGATAGATGTGGTCTATCATGCCACAGATCAGCCTGAGAAAGCCACAGAAGGTGCTGATGATTAGCCTCCGTGGACTGATAACAGCCAGCTCATGATCAATGAGCAGATAGATGGAGAGGAGCGATAGAAATCACAGAAGGATCGAGGAGGAAAGGAGTTCTTTTTTTTAAACACATTTTAAAATGGACCAAATGTGCACATGCTGTTTCTGCAGGTGTCAGAGTTGACGGAGCCGGTATTGAGTGGGAAGACAGGCACTGCATCATATCTTGCTAACAGAGAAAGATATGAAAACTCAAGTAAACAACTCCTTAGACTCTCATGGGGAAATTCACTAAGAATGAATTGTGCAATGCTGATGGCGTTGTTTATTTGCGCAAGGTGTGGATATAGCACCCGATTCACTAAATAAACCTGCAAATCAGGTAATGGCATAAACACACCTCAAAAATTAGTGCTGAATGTGTTTTGCATGATGCAAACCCCCATTTTTTAGGCCAGTAATGAGTGCTGGGTTGAGGAAGATGCAGCTGAGTACTGCAATCTTGCATACTTTGCTGGGACTGTATAAAATCACTCCACCATTGTGATACAGACACCGGAATATGCTCTTTAAAATGTCAATAGTTCACTAGTTTTTTATGTATCGTCCTTTTAATTACTTTTACTTTTATCATTTTAATGAATTCATTCATTTCTTTAATTTTTTTCAATAGTTTTTATTATTTTTATTTCTTATGTATTTATTTCTTTTTTAAATTTGTATGACTTCTATTTTTTTTTTCATTTGTAACACTTTAAATTACCATTCTATATGAAATCTAAATATATCCATGAAAACTAGTAACTAAACTAAGTAAGTAAACTTTCCTTGCCTAATGAATAGTATTATTATATATGTGTTTGGATATATGTATATTTATTATTGTTTTATATATAATTGGATCATTGGATTTATTGCTGCTGCCATAATACAAATACATATACATGAAAATTTCATTTTAAAAAATTCAATGTATACAAAAGCATTTCTTTCAAAAATACACAAGTTTTTATTTTATTTTATTTTTTTATCAATATATCAAATATTTTATTTAGACAATTTATTGCCTAATTTCCTTGATTCTGATTTCAGACCAATTTGAACTAGCCTATTATTTTTTTAACAAGTTGGTTGGTTGTTGGTTGAAATCCTAACAAAGCAGTTTATTTCTGAGAAGCCTCTTAGATAGCCTGATGCTTAACATGACTTACAGAAGTAGGATGTGTTCCTGGATAAACATTTTTTGCCCTTGGATTTTAGAAGAAGGGACAGGAACAGTACTAATTGATAAAGTCATTGCTCTTAGATTTTAGGAATAAATTGAGGGTTCGAGTTTGGACTAGAGATGGGGCTGTGGTTGCTTTAGCATAATACAGTAAGTTAAAGAACAATTTGAGCTGAAGTGAATGAAGGGAATTCTCACCTTTCCATCTTCAGAGCAGATGCCAACATGATCTCCGCTCTCATCCAAACTGATCTGGTTTATTTTCACTGGACTCTATAAAGATAGAAGATAAAAAGACGAAGGAGAAAAAGTAACAAAACCATGTTATAATCAGACATAACATATCATGGACAGATCTATAGCAATCACATTTCAGACTTACAATTTCAAACTTCTGTGTAACATTTCCTTGAATATCCAGAAGGTA
This sequence comes from Spinibarbus caldwelli, assembly GCA_039654775.1. NCBI lineage: Eukaryota > Metazoa > Chordata > Actinopteri > Cypriniformes > Cyprinidae > Spinibarbus > Spinibarbus caldwelli. The sequence goes on from CM077263.1 coordinate 16,397,592, forward strand.
AACCTTTCCAAAGTGTGTCCCAAGAGCCAGGAACTGAAAGCAACAGGAGACACAAACATGTCAGACATACAAGTCAAAACCACGGGACATCCTGCACTTATACAGAGTTAAAAGCTGTGGAGGAGGTATTAAAAATGAGATTTACCAGGCATGGCTGTGAGGCCTCAGTGTTTGTGCGTGTATGTGAGAGTGTGTGTTTGTGTGTGGTTTCGGCTGGACCCTTCGAGGGCAAAAAGTGTGAAATTGCTGGAGGACAGGAAAGCCTATTTATCAGAGTGGCCCAGTGTGAAATAACGTTTTTCCCCGACATATCAAAACGCTTCAACATAATATATGCACCACAGGTCACACATCTCTGCCCTCCACACCAACACTCTGCCTGTCAGACTAATGCAATTACATTTCAGAGTTTAACGTACGAAAACTTTAGGTATTATATCATGTGAATTGCCAGTATCACCACCAACCAATTCAAAATTTACGTCATTAAACCATTAAAAAAATGTTAATGTCATTAAAAAAAAAACTAAATTAATTTGATAAATTAAACTTAAGTTTACTTTTCTAGTTTTACAATTTGAACAGTCTAGGAGTAAATTATAAATTATATTATACATATAAAGCTCACACACCAAACTTTATCAAATGTTTTCTGAAGGCTGATTACTCCTAAATAGTGCATGCATTTCCATTTATTTGCAGGCGACATCATGAAACATTGGTTATAACCTATTTAACTTACTATTAATTTGTTAACTGACACAAGATGTTCAGACAATTAAAAAAAATAAATAAAAAAAATAATTATATGCGAAAGTAATTTACAGGAAAGTGTTCTATATATGATAGGGGAGGGGCTTATAAAGAGGTCTAGGTGATGTCAGCAGAACTTTAAAGATTACAAACCATTTTTCCCCTTTGGAATAACACGTGCTGATGAATGAGTTAATATAATGATATAACGAGAGTGAGAATGTGTTTTAAGAAATATGACACATTTTCAGTTAATGTTGATTTCAAAAAGTCACTCAGTAGTAGTGTACTGAATATTACCTACATCTTCAAATAGCAGAACATGGTCACACTTTATTTTAAGGTCCAATTCTCACTATTAATTAACTATTAACTACGACTTTTGCATCAATAAACTCCTAATTACTGCTTAGTATGGTAGTTGTTAAGTTTATGTATTGGGTAGGGTTATGGGTTAATATGCATGCTAATAAGCAACTGCTTAATAGTGAGAACTGGTCCCTATACTAAAGTGTTACCTAGAACATTTCTTATAATTACATGTTGACATGGCATTCGGCATATTAACAATTTTTTCATCTGGATCAGTGAGTGAAACATCTGTCCCAAAGCAAGCCAGGTCATTTTCTCTCTTTTTTTTTTTTTTTTCTAAATCAGTTACCACAGTAATGATAAAAGGGACAAGTATAAGTGAAGATATTAGTATTAAATATTAATTTTAGGCCTTACTTTGTGTTAATGTTCACTAATTTGCATTATTATAGTTAAGTTTTCCAACCAAGAGCAGTGGGTTCTCTTTTTCTCGTAAATATTATTGATTGATTATTTGATTGTTATGATATTTCCAATTAATTACCGATTTCATGGGCCCGAAATTAGTCAATTCCATGTGCTCCTTTTTGTTACATAAATATTAGTTTTTAAAAGTAGCCTAAAGTTGATTTTGGATTTTATTAGCTACAGAAGAGCATCTGTTGCGCATGTGCTCTGCATTGTGTCACTAAGGTTACACAAATAAAATGAAATCAGGCCACATAAGAGGACATTCAGTCCAGTTCAACCGCCAACCTAAAATTAGTTTGACACCCCTGCAGATTTGGGTCTATTGTTCTACCATCTGCAAACTGGACCCAGCTTTACAAAAGCACCCAGACACACTATAAAACACACACACAGAATGAGTCCAGCTCTGAAACTGAGGTTACCCTGCGTCTAAACACATATACACACACACCTGCTTACACGTGCACAGACCTTTCCCTGTCGCAGCACACCGAGCCGCCCCATGCTTCACTGCAGTCTATAATGAAATGCTTATATTTACAGGCACAGTCGAGCATGTCCAACAGAACCCCCCCACAATCTCCCCAAATAAATTCAACCAAAAATAAATAAATAAAAGGGGTGGCCTCACCAGCCTCAGTGGCTCTTAAAGGGATTTATCAAAATGGAATTGATGAAATGAAATTCGGATTCCTGGCACTTAAAATATGAGGCAACATTAGGCAGGTGGGTCACTGGCGCGAGCGTGTTCTTGTGTGTCTAGGTGGCGAAATGCACATTGGAGAACATGTATAAAAGACTAAAGGGAAGAGAGGGAAAGAGGGAACAGATAGACAAAGTGAGGGAAGGTGAAAGAGTGAAAAAAGGGGGGACTCTCATTGGAAATTCAGTTTTTCAACGTCTCCTCTTCTTGCAAGCTTGTCTTTTTTGGAGAGATGGAAGAGAAGGGGGGAAGAAGTCCCCAGGGAAAAGCAGGAAAAGAGGGGGGAAAAGAATAAAAATCAATAGCGGTTAATAAAACATCAGGTGAGGAGACATAACTAGGTATGACTATTCCTCCACAGCGTCCGTGCATGAGTGAACCGGCTGCCACAAAGATTAACCAGCCCACGTAGAATGTTCCACCAACAAAAATATCAAGCCCAGGAAAAAACGGAAAGAAGACAGGCAAAAAAGATATAGAAATCTAAAAGTGGAGGAAATAAGCAGGAAATCAGTGAAAGGCTGGTGGCCTGTGAGCGTTTGTGCGAAAGCACTGCTCTGAGAAAAGTACGGTGTGGAGGAGACAAAAATATTATATTCAGTACTATACAAGAATGTAATAATAATAATAATAAATTGTTCTCAGAAATCTCTGCATTTAAGAATTTTAAAAAGATATGATTTGGTAATTTTCTAATAAAAAAAAACACTAAAACAAGTTACAATTAAGTTTCTATTTAAATAATTAAAATTTCTGTACAATATGAAATACATCCAAAAACTGTATTGTATATGCACATCATGTCCTGAAACATGCTAAATAGCTTTTAAACACCTTGTCATGCACTGTCATGCAGCTGGCCGCATCCTTCTGCAAGATCTCTGTCACGCCATTGGTCAGCCTCTCGTACTTCAGTTTAGGCTCCTCCTCTGTGTCCTCCTCCTGTACAAAAACCCAAACACACCCATTCTTCATTAGACCATTAGCTTCATTAGTCTTCAATTCAAGAGGCACCAGAGTATAATAATTATCACATATAATTAATGTATCTGTTAAAAAATCTGTTAAAAATATTTAGCATTTTATTCTGTTATTTTTAATATGGTAAATCATTATTCTTTATAGTACGAATAGTGATATCCTGTAATAATTAAGCATGATATAGCAATGTGAATGGGACCCTGTTTCATGCTATAGTAACATCAGGGAATCCCAAACTTTTTTTTTGCACGTTCACAGTTCTCTAATTTTGGTAAATGGTCACATGCAGGTAGACAAACAAAATATTTCAAAATAAATTTTATTAGCAAATGCTCTATTTTGATTGTTTTTATTTTATAACTATATATTTAAATGTTACATTTATAATGATTTAATTAATAATTAGCTTTCCATCAACTCCTGCTACAGCGTGTAACAAATTTAAGTGTTGCATTTCAAGTCTGACCAACTGTAATAAGAAGTGTATAGTACAACATTAATTAATTTCATTTAATACATTACAAATGCATTTTAATGTGGGAGGGACAATGATTTTTTAAATAAATTTATTCAGCAAGAATGCATTAAATAAATCAAAAGTGACAGGGAAGATGTTTTAATGCTACAAAAGATTTCTAGTTCAAATAAATGCTGTTCATTTGAACTTTCTATTCATCAAAGAGTCCTAAAAAAAGGTATCACGGTTTCTACAAAAAGCACAACAGTCATCAATATTTATAACAATAAGAAATGTTTCCTGAGTACTAAATCAGCATATTAGAATGATTTCAGAAGGATCATGTGATAATGAAGACTGGAGTAATGGCTGCTGAAAATTCAGCTTTGCCATCACAGAAATAAATTACATTTTAAAATATACTCAAACAGTTATTTTAAATTTTAATCATATATACTCATGTAACTATAACTATATTTTAATTAAATAAATGCAGCAAGCTTAAGAGGCTCTGCAAACATTAAATAAACTTTTGAATAGTAGAAGTGTGTTTTGGGATAGAAAATTCCAGTCACCAATGCAAATAAGTAGCCAGCAGAACTAAGAATGAGATAAGATCTCAGGCAGACTGGTGGTATGGGTAGTGTTTCATTTTATCAAACATTTTTTTCTTCTCATCACTAACACCTCCATTGTCCATTTCCTGTTGTGTCCAGATGTGAAATTTCTAATGCCTGAGCATTTGTCATGGTCTACAAAGCCATTACAGACAGGGACGGAGAGACAGAGAGAGGCTGGAAAAAATCCTGACAAACTTTCTACGGTGGGGAGGGGTGGATAATATCTCTCCTGTTTCATATCCCATAATTTCTTCCTCTTGTTAGTGTTTGCCATCGCCACACCGATGTGGTGGATGAGTGTTGTGCCTCATTCCCTGCCGCTCCTAATTGGTGCCCTGGGGAGCAGGGGATGAAGGGAAGTCTGTCTTTAATTGCCCCTTTTCTGGAGTGGTGTGACCATCCACACTCTCCTCTTTTGCTCAACCCTCATTCTGTCTCTGTCTTTCTAGTTACAAACTTTGCTGGAACGCTATAGTGAAGCATTGGGCCTCAAAACCACAGATTAATGTCAAACCCCGCCAGCATCTTTTCTCATTTCCTCACACTGCGTGACATCATGTTTAGAGGCTGTGGCATGTGTTCTTTAAGCCATGAGAGGTGCGTTCTTCTTTCATGAGGACAGAAGGGCTTTACGTGGGGTGTCATGAATGCTGTCAACCTCCAAAAATGTTATACAGTATGAGCTCAGAGGACTCGGAAGGTGTGGTCCATCTGAGAGCACATTTCCACACAGCCTTCAACACATCCATGGTCACATCAGGAAGTGTTGGGGAGAGATAGACGAGGGGATAGAGACAGTATGGAAGCTTATTTTCGACATGAAATGAAAAAAGGTAAATTTAAAGCTGATTTTTTTTCAGAATTGCAAGATATAAACTCAGAATTAAGAGATATAAACTAACTTGCAATTCAGAAAAGAAAAGTCCAAATTGTGAGGTATAAACTCGCAATTATGAGAAAAAAATTCAGAATTGTGAGATAAAAAGTTGCAATTACTTTTTTTTTATTTTGTGGGAGAAACATTTTCACTCACAATTTTTTTTTTTTCTCCCAATTGTGAGTTTATGTCTCACAATTTGGGCTGTTCTTCTCAGAATTTCGAGTTAATATCTAAAGTTTATGGATCAGGTTAGAAAAAAAGTCAGAATTAAAATATAAACTCAAAATTCTAAGAAAAAAAGTCACAAATGTGAGATAAAAAGTCATAATTTGCTTTGGACAAAAGCGTCTGCTAAATGACTTAATGTAAATGTAAATAATTACCTTTTTTTTTTCTTCCGCGGTGGAAACAAGCTACTTTTTAATCTCACAATTGCGAGTTTATATTTCACAATTCCAACTTTTCTTCTTAGAACTTCTTAGAACTGAGTTTATATCTCGTTTATATATCAGTTGAGAAAAAAGTTAGAATTGCAAGGAAAAAAGCAACAGTTGTGAGATAAAAAATGAACTTGCTAGTGCCATGGAATTAAAATAAATAAATTTAAAAAAAAAAAGGTAATTGTGACTTTTTATCTCACAATTCTGACTTTTTTTTCTTGCAATTCTAAATTTATATTTCATAATTCAGACTTCCCTTATCAGAAATACAGCTTTATATCTCGCGACTGAGAGTTGGAAAAGTTTTTTTTCTCAGAATGGTGAGATACTCGCAATTATGAAAAAATACAAATTGTGAGATATAAACTCAGAACTGTGCGAAAAAAAAGTCAGAATTGTGAGATAAAAAGTCATGTTACCTTTTTTAAAATGTATTTATTTATTTTAATTCCACGGTGAAAATAAGCTTCCATAAGACAGAGCTCTACAATTATGAACAAAACAAGCTGTGGTTTACAGTGAATCCAAAGGAAAATACAATCATGCTCTCCAAGGTGCCTGGGTGCATACAGAAGACAGTTTGTGGACAGGAGATAGGAGAGATTGCTCCACGGACTGAGATTTCATTTACGAAGAGGGCAAGGTTGTTGTTTCCTTTTCTGTTTTCATTTTGAATTGAGGACTAGAATGTCTACTTGACATTTCATTCACTGTATCACTTAAAGACAAACTCTATCCTTTTTTCAAAAGTCTCTTCTTGAAACATCACTCAAGAAAATATACACAATGCAATATGACCTTTTACAGTGGCACTGTACATGGAATATGTTAGAGCCAAGTTATAAAGTTCTGCTCATAAGTGTACATACCACTTGCAGATTGCAAGATAATAATTTCAACAAAATAAGAAGGATTATAAAAATAGATTTTTTTTTTTTTTCCATTTAGCACTGTCCTGTGTCACACAACAGATTTTAACATTAAGTACACATCTGACCTGACCTGAAGGATTTTTCTGAAGAACAGTGGGTAGTTTAACTGCTCAGGACAAACAATGAACAACTATCACAATACATAAAAACCTTCATTAAGATTTAAAGGTATGTAAACTTTTGAACTGCTTAATTTGTGTTTATCCATTTATTACTTTGTCATGTGGACTATAAACATCCACTGTGTGAAACAGCTTATTCAGGACAGTACTACATAAAAAGTAACATGCAATTTTTATGATTCATCTTATTTTGATAAAATGATTAACACCTTGCATATTCTACAATGGGTATGTAAACTTATGAGCAAAACTGTACATAAGATATAGGATTCTTACATTAGCATGGGACATAACAAATGGTGACACTTCTAATGTCTCATTACATGTCTGTGCACTCCTGAAAAGGATTGGGATACTTAAAGGGATAGTTCAACAAAAACGAAAATTCTGTCATTAATTACTCACCTTCATGTCGTTCCAAACCTGTAAGACCTTTGTTCATCTTTGGAACACAAATTACAATATTTTTTATGAAATCCGGGAGCTATCTTAATTTGTGTTCTGAAGATGAGCAAAGGTCTTACAGGTTTGGAACGACATGAGGGTGATTAATTAATGACAGAATTTTCATTTTTGGGTGTACTATCCCTTTTAGACACAGTACACAATAAAAATAAATAAAACAAAGTGGAATATTCAAGGTTTTCTCAACTAACTTTACACATCTTTTTATTTTAAAGGGGTCATATGACGTTGCTAAAAAGAACATTGTTTTGTGTATTTGATGTAATGCAATGTGTTTAAGCGGTTTAAGTTTCAAAAAACACATTATTTTCCACATACTGTACATTATTGTTGCTCCTCTAAGCCCCGCCTTTCTGGAACACGCCGATTTTTACAAAGCTCATCGTTCTGAGAAGCGAGGCGTGCTCTGATTGGCCAGATATCCAGTGCGTTGTGATTGGCCGAATACCTCAAGCGTGAGATGGAAATGTTACGCCCCTTACCGTATTGTGATGCCGTGTACCGGCGCGATGACACAAAAACAATAAAAACCCATTATAAATGAGGCATTTGTTGCATCCAGTGGGGACATAATTACTGATTATAACGACTTATACTGTCTTTTTACGCATTGCATCGTGCCATCGTAAACATCACCATGTCTACATTTGTGATCGGAGAAATGACAAACAACAAGCACTACTCTACACAGCTCAAAACTCGCGTTTGAATCATCAGTGGCAAATTCTTTAAATATGAAAACATACTTACAGGCTGTGAGTCAGAAGCACCAGACTGTCCTTGCAAAGTTGGAATTGCCCCACTTTATAAAAACAGTCTTTGAGCATAGCTGGCATTGTAGGCTACTCTCCCAGGTTCAGGAAATAGTCCTCTGTAAAATGTGCTGCACACACTCTAATATTTGGGTTGAACTGTTCTGGAACAGTGTTGTAAATACAACTTAACCACTGATTTCTAGTTGTGTCCTCTTTTGGAAACCCAGACAAAGTACTTTCGCTTTCACACTGAGACACAGCGTCTCCAGGACATGGCGCCGGCAGCTAAAACACTACAGCGAGAATAAAAGTCCCGCCCTCTTTCTTTGCGTATACATTTGGGCGGTGTTTTGCAAATCTCCCCACACCGTGACGTAGACATGTGGGGGTGTGTTTGAACGAGCCGTTTTAGGAGGGAGTGGCAGAGTCTTAACTTTTATAAGAATATCTCTTTGGTTTTGAGACTTTAGTCTTTGCAACTTCAGGGATCTTGTCAATGCACAAACAGCTTGTAACACTCCAAAGAGAAAGGAAAACTTGAAATCGCATCATATGACCCCTTTAACTATCAGAGTAACCGCAGATAGCAGTTCAAAAAATTTTAACTATGAACATGTTCCACTAACGTTTGACCAGAAAAAAAGTGTCAAAATAGTTTTTTAACCATAACTTTTAACAAATATATCATTCAAAACCTAACAAATGTTTTTTTTAAGCTTGTGCACTGATTCTTTTAAATAATCGCCACTTTAATATTTTGTAACCAAATGCATTATTTTAAAATTACAATGGATTCTGTTTCAATTACTGTTATTGATTTTACCTCTGACTCATCTGTGGATTCTTCACTTAGATTTCTTCCCTGAAAAAAAAAGGAAAAAAAGATGTTTTTAAAAAAGAAAAAAACAATGCATTAATGATGAAAAACAATGAACATGGCATATTATTTCTAAAACTCCTATCAAAAATATATGCAATGTCAAAGCAAAGTTCTGCACCCAACATAAAAAACGTAATTATGTAAAATCCATACATTTATAGTAAAGCATATTCATTTTGTCAGTAAACTTGCTGTCATCCCTGCTGGAAAACCTGGTTTAAGGTCTAAAATAGTCTGGTTTAAGATAATCTCCCAGCCTGCCCAGCTGACAAGTGTCCAAAAAACCAGTAAACAGACCAGTATGGGAGAGCAGCTAATAACAGGAATCAGCAGGAATAATAACACAGCAATAATAATATTAATATTACAATAACAATAATATTTCAGCAGGAATAATAACACTGGCAGTGTTAAGTAGCGACATAAGCAAGTGTCAAACTATCGAGCGAGTATAATAGCTTCAATAACACGTCTTTAAAATAGTTCCTTTAAAATATCACCTACAAATGCAACCTCGAATAGCCAACACGCATTAAAAATTAACATACAAAAACATTATATGTATAATCAAATGACAGAATGTTTTCTTCCTTCAGAAACCTACCTGCTCCTCCACTTCCGCCATGATAGAGGCTCCAGATGTGGGATAATAAGGCAGATTTAGTCTTAGTATACTAATTTACCGTCTATCGACAACGTTAATAATATTTATGTGCACTTAAATCAGTTATTTTGCACAACAAACCAGCGCAGCTAGTCATACGACATTCATAATTATGGGCGCTAGGTCACATGACAAAAACAGGAAACATAGAGCATCATGGGAGTTGTAGTTTAAGTGCAAAGGAAAGAATTCGCTTGTAGGCGATTTTGTGTTTTAATATACTTTCATTATAATAGCAAACGCATTTTCGCCGACCCTCGTATTTTATTAAATCAAATCGTAATTCAACATCTGCAAGTGAACAACAAATTTGAATGTCACGTCTATATATATATATATTGTCTATATAAATCAGGTGACCCTAAAGAATCACTGTCATCTACCTTAATCTTTTTGCTTATTCTAATACGTCAGTCAAGATGATGACGTGTGATGAGATGTAATTTGACATTGTTACATTTGTAACAGATAGATCGCCATAGGACAGGATCATCTGAGACAGGCTGTCAATGTGTCTCATATGTTTATGCTGATAGCTGCTAGCGGGACAAGCTTTGCTCTTGCCATATTTATACAGGTAATATCAGCTCCATTCACTTAAGTTTGGAGCTTACACAGCAATTATTAAAATTCGTTGGGCAAAAATTATGCAAATTAGCTTATGCACATCACATATCCATGGAACAGTTTTTTTTTTAACGTTTGCATAATAAATGTTGATCATATACAATTAGATCAAAACCAACACTGCATTAATAATGAGGACTTAAATCAGCTTAAAAGAAAAAGTGGAACCGATATTTAGCATAGCTTGCATCTTTCAGTGAAATCTTTTTTTCCCCCTTCTGACCCTAAACATCAAAGCATAAGTTAAATATGATCTAATTTCATTGTGCAATTCATCTCTAATGCCCTCTGCAGTGGGTAAAAGCTCTTTAAATAGTTGAATAGCTGGGGTCATTGCATCTCTGCCACATGTGTAGGTTCACATTCTAATAATTTATGAGAAATGACCCACTGCGCCTCTGCTTATTGCTTTATTGGCTCAAGCCTTATAATGCTTCGGGCTGTTTTTAAATTATTCACTGATAATGTCCTATCAATTTTTTTTTACTACATGCTTTTTACACATCTTATGTTTTTCAATGGTTTGGCTGATATTTCCTCATTCTCTCTATAAACAGGTCAAACTGAAGATAATTCCTTTTTTCTCTTTAACAAAACAGTTACATGGTTATTCTTAATTGTTGGAAATTGTTTTGTTCTATCTTCAAAAAAAAAAAAAAGATAATAATATTTATCATAAAAACATAATTATTTACCATGCCTATAAATAAATAATAAAATAA
>CM077263.1:16410875-16538375 GCA_039654775.1 Spinibarbus caldwelli
ACACATATATATATATATATATATATATATATATATATATATACATATATATATATTAGGGGTGTCAACATTAACGCGTTAACGCATGCGATTAGTCAAAAAATTTTAACGCGTTAATATTTTTTTAACGCAAATTAATCGTTTGATAAGGTTTGACCCCAACTTCTTCCCGTCATCGCAGCGCGGAAGGTTATCTATCAGTGTGTGATGAGGTCACAGTGAACCAGTGTTGCCAGGGTAACGGCACAAGTGGGCTATTTTGAAAATACAGTCGCGGGAAAAATTACAGAGCCGCGGGTTGCGTTTTTTGGGCTACTTTTATAATGTACCGCGGCCGCCCAAGGTGTATATAGACAAATAAAAATTAAAATAGATCCTTTTACTAATGTGTATTATACTTAGAATGTATGCCTGGCAACTTAAGAACGGAGAGCCGGTGTCCTGACATTTTATCCTACCCGTCAGATTTTCCTACCAGGGTTTATTGCGCATGCGCACATCAATATTGCATCCTTTTTCTCACGCTGAACAACAATATTTAATGTATCTGCATTACTGTATAGGTAAGGTTAGGGTTGGGGTAGGTGTAGATGTTAATAAAACACAATCTAATTGGTAGAAAAAATTATTTATTGTTGGTTTCCTGTAGCTGTATCCCTTCTAGCCACAACCGCGAATATAACACATAATTACTGCATTTGCATTACTGTAAGGGTAGGTTTAGGGTTGTGGTAGGTGTAGACATTAATAAATCATAATTTGACAGGCAGCATTTTTCGTTGTCGAATTGTACTACCTACTGTTTTAATGGGAGGTAGCAAAATCTGACAGGGTAGCACAAATCGACAGAACACCGGTTGTAAACATCACAAACAACGTGAGTTTCAGTCAGAGCACATGTAAAGGCTTTTACACAGCAGAAATAAACATGACAACAGCCACTATAGATTATATAAGATAATAAACACACGATTACGATAGGATATGGTTTGTATGTGATTTTCTTGAGATGAATGTGTACATCTGAAATGCTAATTTGTGCAGCGATATAAAAGGCTGTAAATAGCATATTTTAACAACAGTAAACGACCAAATTCCACATGTGATCGCAAAAGGAAGTTATTACAAACACTCGATGGTGGTTTAAAGTGAGTTCTGAGTAAAAGTGTACTATTAATCTCATAAATTGTCTTATGTAGCATGATGCTAATGTTAGCTCTAATGCACCTGCAGAACAGGTCCAATTCTTCTTAATAATACATTTTGTCATAATACTTCATGTAAGGTCGCAAAAAATTTTTTTTGTTGTATTTATTTAGAAATACTTTTGATAATAGTTGGGTAAATGTATACTGGGATTGAAGCGATGTGGCTTGGTAAACGTTGTATTGCCAGAATAAAGACTGATAATGGCTGAATAAAAACAAAAGAATAATAAGGATTGTGTCTCATACCTGGCGGAGGTGTGAAAGGTTCTGTTTCCTTAAACTAGTTTGTCATGCATTTCTTTATTTCAACACATTTACAAGTAAAATACCTAGTATTTTAAATTTGCGATTAATCACGATTAATCACAGTCCATGACTGTGATTAACGCGATTAAATTTTTTAATCGATTGACAGCACTAATATATATATACATATATATATATATATATATATATATATATATACATATATATACATATATATATATATATACATATATATACATACATATATAATAATAAACAATAATAAACAAACTGAAAAACTAAAACAAATACATATCAAACATTGTTTATTGATAAAGAACAACAATATCCATATAAGTTTCAAATAAATAATCACCTTAAATAGTCAATACTGCACATCGCAATCCAATTCATGGACTCACCATATAGTGTTAATATTGTTATAAATAAAAAATAAAACATTTACACCTTGACAAAACCATAAACAAATAAATGTTACTCAAATATCTTAGAACTTTAAAACACATTTCATGTCCCTCAAAAATAGTACAATTCAAATTAGCAAATTTAATTACAAATTTAAGTCAAATTTAATGTACATTGCAGTCAATGAAAACATATTCCTTCTTGTTCTAAATGGAGGTCACAGATTGGGAAAATTCACACAGGACATTTTAAGAAATTGATAAGACTCAAGACAGCTGTAGGTAGCTTGATGATCTCCTCCAGAATACCCAACAGATACAGCAGAAAAATAGTACACTTTACTGTACGTTTAACAGCTGAATAGATAATGTTGAATCGAACAAAGGCACTTATAGTAAGGTGAACTCATGTTGTTAGGTTCGTCAGCAAGTAGCTCCTCACCATCAGGAAAATCTGCAGTGCTGCTCTCACCAAATGGGTCTCCATTACCACAGTTAGTGTAAGATTCTGTGTAGTTCGTTGAAAAAAGAGGGATTTACATAAAATTGAATAACAAAATATTCACATTTATTCATTTAGCACATGGTTTTATTTAGAGTATCTTAAAAATGAGGAACATCACAGGCGATTATTTGTTATATTAGTGCACTGATTAATGATTGTGGACTAGTTAAATTAACAATATCTATTACAAAAACACACACAGTGTATGTATGTATGTATGTATGTATGTATGTGTGTGTGTGTGTGTGTGTGTGTGTGTATACACATACATACATACATACACATACAGATATACAGGTGCATCTCAAAAAATTAGAATATCGCAAAAAAATTCATTTTTTTGTAACTTATTTCAAAATGTGAGCTTTCATATATTCTAGATTCATTACATGTAAAGTAAAACATTTCAAAAGTTTTTTTTGTTTGTTTTAATTTTGATGATTACAGCTTACAGCTCATGAAAGTCATAAAGCCAGTATCTCAAAATATTAGAATATTTACATTTGCGTTTCATTAAATGACCATCCCTACAGTATAAATTCCAGGTATCTCTTGTTCTTTGATAGCACAATAATGGGGAAGACTGCTGACTTGGCAATGGTCCAGAAGATGATCACTGACACCCTCCACAAAGAGGGTAAGTCACAGAAGGTCATTACTGAAAGGGGTGGCTGTTCACAGTGCTGTATCAAAGCATGTTAAATGCAAAGTTGACTGGAAGGAAAAAATTGGGTAGGAAAAGGTTCAAAAGCAACAGGGAAAACTGCAAGCTTTTAAAAAAATTACGCTGAAAAATACATTGAAAAACTTTCTTGAAAATAATGATTCAATAAAGATTTGTATAAAGGAAAATAAATGATTACTTTTTTGGTTACATGGTATTGTCAATAAAATTGAAATGTTTCTTAAAAAGGGCATACAAGTGTTTCAAAACCACATAAAATTTATTATGGGCACTCTTATTTGTCATTGACCCACTTATAAGATTTGAGTTTCCCTAAAAACCTTTTATTTTGTACCCAGAATAAGAACATCAAGAGTAAACAAATTGCCATTGTTTGCTAGTCCATTTAATTCTGATATCATATATAATTAGGCCTATTTAGTTCAAACTCATATTTTCCTATTAATTGGACATACCATATTTATTCCTTAATCAAGTTCACAAAGTGCTTGCCTCTAAACAATGAACACCCTTTATCTAACGCCTCACATTAAACTGCATGCTTACTTTTTGATTAAGCGAGCTATTTTATATTCATGACCAAACCATAAATCGCAAACACGCCTCTTCGTTACATCCGTGGCACTGAAGGGATACTAATTTTCCACGAAAAGAGAACTAATATGGTACATAATTCTCGTTTAATGTGGGAATTGGGCCTGAACCACACAATTATCTCCCAACGGAGAAAGACAATGTCTTATTTCACTTACAGAGCTATTCCCTATAATTAGGATGCACCCCTGCATCAGAGCTGGCCCAATGCCCTCAGTGGCAATTAGTATTTATTACACAGTTAATGACCATGACATGTAGAACTCAGTGAAGTGGTAAATTTAGAGCAGTCAGCGGTACTCAGTGGCTTGCTGCTAAATGTCGGGGAGTAGCTATTTGGCAAAGTGTCCTACCTGTGTCGCGACTGAATTAATGTCCAAGCATCACATAAATGCACAAAGAAAAAATCTAATCAAATGGACTAATATTATCAATCCCATTTTTTTTTTTTTTTTTTTTTTTATTGTATTAACAAACACATACTTTTTCTTTTCATTTTTTATTGCATTGTAAATAGGCACCATGTTTAAGCCTCTAAATGCAAACAAATGAACATAACATTGTACAAATGAGATGCCTGTAATTAGTCAAAGGAGGTGTTAAAGGGGTTTTCATTTATTGAAATTGAACCTGTCTTTTTTCCTATGATTCACTAATGCACTGTCACCAAGCTTAGGATATTTTTTTTTTCTTTACAATCTACTTAGCAATGATTTATTGATCGTGGCCTCTTCTTTCATACTGAATTAGCAGGCCTTTTGGAAAATCACATTTTCTCACCTCTTGTGTGTGTGAACCTGGATGGGGGTTGACTTTGTGAATAGAAATTCAGTGGGTGCTTTTGGTTGAGAGCCAGTCCTGCCCAATTTATCAACATTTTACCATTTTATTTAGTACTATTGTTCAAGTATTAATATAAGTTACTTGTTGCGGTGCTATACAACCAAAGACTTGTTTACATGACACACAGTTGAAGTTGCCCAGGAACACCTGCTTCAAAACAAGCTTACTGTGACAGTACATTGAAAGAAAAAACAGCTAAATTTACAGTAAATGCAGCAGGGTTGCCAGCCAGAAACTATAATTTTACAGTGGCATTACTGTAAAATAATTAGGTATATACCATAATTACTGTAAAATACTATTTAAAAAAATTATTTACCAGTATAATTCTGCATTTTATTTCACACTAAATTACTTGATTGTGTGAATTTACTATATATTTGGAAGAAATACTTAAAGGACAGTATATTCACTATATTTGGCTGATTGCTGCATGTTAATTACTAAGAGCTGAATTTTAAATGTAATTATCATTAGATAGAACACTTTTAAATGTTGTTTCAATTGTTTGTAAATGTTCGCATAATCTAGCACTCTTTTTGTACTATTTTTCTGCAGAAGGCCTATCACGTTACTGTTTTAGAGAGAAAAATCTTGACAAATTAAAAAGGACAGACTCAAAAGAGTCATTCATTCAAAAATCAGTCATGCAGGAAATGTTTCTCAGGTTGGTATCCAGGCATAGATTCATCTGCAAAGTTTGCATCATGGCAGGATCGCTCAACAGGAGTTTGTAGATACATACTGAAATTGGCTTTGCGAATCGATGGCCCCCCCACCCAAGAAATGATGCTATAGGCGGCCATAGTTGCTACAGTTTTCTGAACGTGTTTTAGTGTGTTGATATGCTGTTAAGGTGGTTGCTACTAACCCAGATCAACAGGGCCCGCTCTCCATGATACTCTGGTGTCTAGGTAAGGTTTAGGTCCCTCTTAACTATATGGGTTTGCCTGTTAATAAACATAAAGTTTATTATGAAAAACGGATAGATAATGATAAGCACAAAAGTACTAGCACACATACCACATTATTTAAAGGGATAGTTCACCCAAAAATGAAAATTCTGTCATTAATTACTCACCCTCATGTCTTTCCAAACCTGTAAGACCTTCATTCATCTTCGGAACACTAATTAAGATATTTTTGATGAAATCTGAGAGCCCTCTGACCCTGTATAGACAGTAACGCTGTAATGTTTCCAGGTCCAGAAACTTAGTAAGGACATCGGTAAAACAGTCCATGTGACATAAGTGGCTCAACTTCAGCTTTGCGAAGCTATGAGAATACTTTTTGTGCGCAAAGAAAACAAAACTAATGACTTTATTCAACAATTCTTCTCTCCTGAGTTACAGTATTCCGCCATTTTGGAGAGTATGACAATGCAACGCTTTCCCCTAAGCGTAAACAATGCTGATTACGTTGATTGCACTCTTGGGTACTCTCCAAAACAGCGGAAGACGGTAACTCGGGGGAGAAGAATTTTTGAATAAATTATGTAATTTTTGTTTTCTTTGCGCACAAAAAGTATTCTCATAGCTTCGCAAAATTGAAGTTGAGCCACTGATGTCACACGGACTGTTTTACCGATGTCCTTACTACGTTTCTGGACCTCTGAACATTACAGTTGCGTTGCTGTCTATGTAGGGTCAGAGAGCTCTCCGATTTCATCAAAAATATCTTAATTTGTGTTCTGAAGATGAACGAAGGACTTACGGGTTTGGAACGACATGAGGGTGAGTAATTCATGACAGAATTTTCATTTTGGGGTGAACTAACACTTTAAGATATAATGTCTGTAATTCAAATGATTTACCAGTCAACATGTAATATTAATGGTTAAAGGTTAAAGGTTTGTTCACATCTTGTTTACAGTATTTGTTCACATCCCTAACATGACAATATTTTAATCAATCCTAATTTTGATGAACCAATATTGATTCTTAAATTCAAAGATTGAACATTTAAGGCACATTCACAACAATAATGATAATGATGAAGATAAAAATGTAGTTTTAAAAATCGTCTATTATAGGCTAGATCAGTGGTTTTGACGCTCTTTAACATCACGTGACAGACCACTGAAGCCGTTAAGCAGTGGCGCGAATCACACGTGAACTGAATATTTACTATAACATAAAATAAACATGAATGAACAACAGAAAGGTATGTTGGAAGAAACAGTACAGCTTACCGAAATATATGACGTCGCATGTAGTTTCTCTAGTTGTGTTTTAACCGCGGAAAGACGTCAATAAAACAGCTTATAAACAATGTCACGTGACCTTATGTTTTTCTCATGAAACTCATTCAGTCTATTTCTAGCTCCTTAGTTTGAAAATATATAGCTATAAATAAAAAAAATAAAAAAAAAATATATATAACTATACAGAAGAACATTTCGCTAAATATATGCACTATATTACATATTCATTATATTATATTTTAGGCTAGCCTGTTAGTAATGTATCATTTATTAACGTTACATGTTTGAATCTGTAATGAAAACAAACGACAGCCGCAGTTTTATATATTTAAACAACAAATTGGAGTAGACACATGATTATCTAATTAAAAAGTTGCTATAAAACTGCCTTATGTGCAATTTAAATGTTTTTATGCAACTCAGTTTCTATTTGAGTGTTTATCAATATAAATAGCAAATAAGTTTGGACCGTCTTGATCAATTTAATATTATAGTAATATACTGACAGGGTTCCCTTCATAGTTTACATATGCGTATTAGTTGTGAGATATCCAAACGAATCAATATCAATTAAGAATTTAATTTGATTTGTGAAATCTGTGGCAAAACGCAGCCCTAATGAGTAATAATAATAGTTTGCTTACCTTTGCATAGTTACCAAGACAGTTTACCACTAATTAGTAATGCTTGTATGTGCATGCAACTGTGTGTATTCATACACTCTGATATCTGTTGTCCACTATATATGCTAGGCAGAAGATTGGAAATGAAAGCTGGAAATTCAAGGTATTAAAAACTATTTGTCAGTGTCAGATAACAGACAGGCTCTGAGACCTGCACTGCCTAGCAGCCAATGAGAATCCAGATAATGTTACCGTCAGTGACCGACCATGGAAGCATGCTGATGAAGACCTTTGAGTACATACTTCTTATGTGAGTATTTGAAGTTCCTCTTTTTAATCTCTCTCACTAACACATGTGAATACCACTTCCTCATGCAGGTTTCTCTGTATTTTCTGTCTCTTTCACACCCTTCCGTCTTGAATGCTATCTTTCTGTGTTCAGGTCGTAATACAGAGGCCAGATTAGCTCCTGTAGGCTTTGATGCACCATAAGGTCAGCTCTGAGATTGATGTAGCGAAGAAAAAAAAAAAACTATGCACACAAACTCACTCTCCTGAACAATCAATGGCTCTTTAAATTTATCTGAGGGGGTCCTGGTAGTGTCTGAAGCATCACAGCTTTCTCCAGCACTCATCTTTGATAGGTTATGACACATTTTCTCACTGTTCTCTGATCCCAGTCAATTAAGTAGATTCGTCTGAGCAGCATCACAGAGAGACCGGCTGTTGCTTTGACAAATGCACCATAAATTCAGCCATGCATCAATTTTCCTGGAAATAAAAATCAATTAGGGGTCATTCTACTTAAATTTTTCAATTGTACGAACATAACAAGATTGAGTGCACTTATGCAAATTAATTGATTTTAAATATTATGTAAAATATAGATACAAGGGAATACAAGGACTTAATTATCTTTGTCATTAGGCATATCCGTTTCTTCCTTGAAAATCAGCATAAGTTCATCCTTAACTGGTATGGAAGTAATGAAAGAATGTACAAATAATAATGATGAAGATTATTAAAGTGTCCCACTTTTTTATTATGAAAGTAGGAAAAGTAACTTTATTATAAATCAATGATTAAATATTAATCTATAGCTGCAGCAATACTGATAATCAGTTAATCAGTTGAGTATTTCTTTGATTAATCAAATGAAAAAAAAATATTAAAAATGAATTTTTATAAAATCAGTTAATTGTAATCCAATTGTAATAATTGTTTAAAAAAACTGTTATTCAACATCTTACTTGTTGTCCTTCAAACCATGTGCAGTTTGAAGGCTATTTGTGTAAGCTGTGCAAAAATAGATTAAACAGTGCAAAAACATATACATTCTAAACCAAAAAAACAATTGATTGCTTACCATGTTTAAAAATAGAATTTTAAACATGCATTTAATGTCCAACAAGAAATGTTATAGAAAAATGTGTATTTTAGAGAGAATTATTATACTCCATGTGCATGCATGGGTTGGTGTTACACCCTGAAGAAAATGTGTCTTAAATGCGTTAAAGAGCACTCATATCTGTTGAAGCACATGAAATGGCAAGCCAGTTTAAACTACAATATATGATTTTGTTTGAAACACTTGATATAAAGCATTTTCATGTTTAGGACAACTTGGACTGGGCATTTTTCACACAGCAGCTCACTCTGCGTGTTCTGCTGTTTTCCAGATGCATTTTATGCAATTATTTCCATTATCGATCATTAATGATATTATCGATTAGTTCTTGCAGCCCTATGTTAATCATACTGAATGTAATTACTGTTTTATGAGAATATATATATTTTTTTAATTCTGAAAACACCTTGTGTACTTTCAGAGTGATGATTAAGCAATGTAACAGAGTATGTATAATGTAGGCTATATTTGAGAAAACGTGTCCTTTAAGATTTTAGGGGCCCTAAGACTGTCCCTGAAGGATCCTTTTGGCTTCCAGGCGGAGGTGATATGTTTCTAGCCCTGTGGGGGAGACAGAGCTTTAACACAAAAGCAAAAGCCAGTTCTTAAGGAAATCGCTCTGAGTTTAAATAGAACTCAAATGACACTCAGAGGATTTGCAGCTGCTTACATAGATTCCTCTTAAACTCACTCTAAACAAAAATCTGTCACAAATCGTACATGACTCATGTAACAAATTGGATTTACTAGGTAGGCTTAATTATATTTAAGATGATTATCATTGACTTTATGTAAATTTATAGAAATTTATAGAAATAATTATATAATCATTATAAATAAATAATTATGAATAAATAATTATAAATTACATAAAGCTCAATATTAAAAAAAAAAAAGAAGAAGCACAATTGAATACCCTAAGAGCCATTGGGCCATTGTTTCCTGCTTTGAACAGTGTTTACAACATGAAAGGAATAATATAAATATATACTTATATTTAATATATAGTATATCATATTATAGTATAGTATAGTATACTTTTTATATACAGTATATAGCAGATGGAATGTGTGATCAGAAGACTATTCAGGGGTCTTTGGACCATTCTGAGACCCTTTTTGTGGCCTCGGGGGACCACAGAGACCCTGGCAGCTAAAGCCATTAGCAATTAGCATGGATATATTATGAGGAAAAAGGTTCAGAAATGACCCTCAGAGTAGGCAAAAGGAGAAAGGGAGGGAGAGGGGCTCGAGTGCTTTTTCTTGTTTCTCCTCCTGTGTGGCTGAGAGGGAGTAAGGCGATCCCAAACACACACGCATACGGCACACACACATTGACGCACACACACTCCCCAGGTCCCTTCACATATGCTCTTTGGCATGAAGAACTGCCCTGGGAGTCCCTGTTTCATTAGCGTAATTAACTGTGAGAGAAAGAGTGAGAAAAAAAAAGAGAGAGTGCGAGAAGGCGGGACTTTGAGATAGACGCTATGACTTTACATGGCTTCTATTATGATGATTTTCTTTTTGAGATATAAAATAACAAAAGAGTGTCACTGTTTAATTTTATTTGTACTGGCACCAGCAAATAGTGGACAAAAACACATTTAAACAAATGTTTAAAATAAAAATATAAAAGTAAAAGTTTAAATGTAAATTCACTACTGTTCAAAGGTTTGGTAAGATTTTTTATTGTTTTTGAAATAAGTATTTTGCTCATCATAGTTGCATTTATATTTATACATTATAAAATGTAATTTATTTCTGTGATGTAAAGCCTTTACTCCAGGCTTCAGTGTCACATGATTGTTTAGAAATCATTCTAATATACTGATTTGGTTTTTAAAGAAGCATTTCTTATTATTAATGTTGAAAACATTTGTGCTGTTTAATGCTTTCATGAATAGAATTGCTAAATTAAAGTAATAATTTCTTTCAAAAATCTTTCTTTTGGACGGTAGAGTGTAGTGAATTATTATAAAATTAAAAAAAATGAGCAACCTCTAGCAACTAACAAGAACCAACCTTTCAGACCTTACACATCTTAGCAACTAAATAGCAACACCCTGACATCCACCCTAGATTCTTGGTGAAAACAAGCGATTTCTTCAGAAAATGTCGAAATCTGGTTATAACTTGTGGAAAAATTCCCATTCTCTCTTCCCTCATTCTTTTTCTTGTAATTTTTCCTTCTGTTTTATTGTGCCCTCTCTTCTCCAGCAGCCCGTGGTGAAAATTACATTGTATTGCATCCTCTCAGGCCTGTCCCCCCTCTTTCTCTTTCTCTTTCTCTCTCTCCCTCTCCCTCGGCCTCTCACAGCTCTCGTTCAGTCAACGGACTGTAAAGAATAAATAATAAAAAAGTATTGATTATTTTGATGACTTCACAATTCAATTAGGTATTAATTTTGCCCTCCACTGGACCTATCAGGCAGCTCAAAGGGGAGAGAAGGGACGGGAGGAGGGATGGATGGATGTTGTGCCTTAAATGAATGCAGCGTTAGAAGCTCCCTCATTCAGCGCCGTTCCGAAACAGAGGGGCGCATCGATGCGTCGGTGGGCCGCTTGTGCATAAGTGCACTGAGAAAAACTTCAGTGAATCAATGACAAGAGACATTGTGGCAAAGCGTAGAGTATTGACCATGCGGGCCGCACTGCGAATGACAGCTTAAACTATTCCTATTGATTAACATTTTCATAGATTATCATGTGTCATATCTAACTCTCATGCACTCCATCTGATAAGCACATTAACAGAGGCCCCACGGGCTGCCGTTCATCGACCACCCTGAGGACGAAGAGAGGGGGGGCAGAAGCCCCGTGACGATCCGAACGGATCACCTGGACCCCATCTCAGACTCATTTGGGCAAAAACGACTCTAAATAAGGGAGCATTAAAAGAGAAAAGCAGCTTTTTTGTCCTCCCTATGTCTACACATTTGTTTGTGTGTCTCACCATCAGAAGGGGCGGGGGGAGGTACTTCTGAAGCGCACGAGAGAGAGAGAGAGAGTGGAGGTGACATCTCGATCAAGTCTCCAGAGGCAATCCCAGGCTTGCACCAGCAGTGCTCACTTGATGTATCTGCGTTATCCACACTGGTTTTTGGGCTTTGTGACAAGCATGCACTGACTGATCTCACATAACACTCTGGCATGTTCTAACTGCTTGTGGATTTTAGCAAAGTTAGATTTTTGGAGCATACAAATTCAGATATTTTTCTCTTTAATCTGGAAGCACCCTTCTGGTAAGTTTCTTGTTATATAACTTTTTCTTACTTCTGTTTATTTCATTTGATTATTTAAAAAAAAAAAAAACTCTATTTGTTCTTGTTTATTTATTGAACTCATTTCTTCAATTGTTTTTTTTGTGTTAACTTTATTGTATTTAAATCATATAAAAATTCTTCAGAAGAACTCTAAAATTAATACTTTAAAATAAAACAATAATGCTAATTGTTATCATGCTGCTGATTCTGTCTCTTATCATTTTATTTAAAGCAATGTATTTAAAGTATCGGCTGCACTTCATTGAGAATGTAATGGCCCACTTCATTCAACTTTGATTTACATATTCTCTCAATATTCACGCTGGATGTTCTCATCCAATCAGATGTGATGATCCAAAGAGCAGATTTATTTAAAGTATTAATACATATATATCATCTTGATGACTAAGGCTGAAAAACCAACATTTTAATTCTCATTTGCAGTCTTACTGTTAAATGCAAAAACTTTTGTAGATTAAAACAAAACAATTTTTTGCTTGACAAATGTGACACATTTATATGTAACTTAAGTGTTCTATTTTAATGCTGATGGCTCTTGGTGATACTCATTTGACAAGTGGAGCATTTTTAACCAAAATCTTTTCAAATTTGTGCCATCCACAAGAGCTCTTCAGCGCTACAGCCAGCAGCAACAGCCATCAGAAAAGAGAGAGACAGAGAGAGAGAGCTACCATAGAGAGTGTTAGAAGAGGTGGTGAGTTTCAAAAAGCAAAGAGAGAGAGAGAGAAAGCTGGGAAATGAGCAGGCATGTGTGCGCATGAAACCCACTGAGAGTGAACCAGTGCACACCAAAGCTAACATCACTTCTTTTGCCTTTCCCCCCCCTCATTGTCCTCCCGACCTGGCCCTTCCTCTGCTCGCCTCCAGGATCCGATGATCACAGGGCAGCTGAGCAAACCGCTGCTCCCTCTGCGTGCCGATATGGACGCCTGCGAGCTGCGGGATGACGACAAAGCGGCCAGCCCGGATAGCGAGCTCAACGAGGAGCCCTTGCTGCTGTCAGCTGACACAGACTCGGAGGAGAAGATGTATGGTAAGTCCAGCCTTCATCCTCCTCGTTATTGTGCATGACACCCGGGGTCATGCGCGGGGGAACTTAACACCGGCGAGAGTGTGTTTGTTTGTTTGTGTTTGCGAGATGCTGTGGTAGAAAGTGCTGGAGCAGAGCAGGTAAAAGTTGTGGTTCAGGTGTAGGTGGATCTAGGGTCATGAGGTTGGAGATTGAAGATATTTGTTCCTATTACTAGTTTTAAATGCTGAGCGACCTCAAATTATGCCTCTGTGAATGCAGTATATTCATATACATTCCTTAGATTTTAGTTGTGTTTCTGTAGACTAAATGTTTGAAAAGTTCTTCTCCAAGTTTACCCTGTGTATTTCAAAATGCATTTTAACTGCTAATCTATCAAATTTCCACTGTGGAAAGCTTGTGGAGGAAGTGTCCTTTTCCTGTGACGCTGGTGGGGTGCAGTCATGCGGTATGTGGGGACCAGTTTTTTTGTTGGTGTTCATAAAGCAGAAAAATGTGACAGAATCTGGGGCAAATAGGCAACAGGAGACATATAATGTACATGCACACACACACTCGCACACGCACTCATCTGTCATACAGGGTGACATTTCTTCACATTTGAGATCTCCTCGGCTTAGGCTGAAGATAAAATGAGAGAAAGTGAAGAGGCCTGAGGGAGAGAAATGTGATTGTTGTGGCTCCACGGCCTCATGAGGAGTTCAGATCTAAGCAGACTGAATTGTATATTCTTGATGAGGAGCAGCATATACCCTGAATCTCTTTAAAATACACTTGATGTTGTTCTAATAATAATAAAACAACAGTCAATATTATTATTATCACTATTTATTTTTATTATTCTTTATTTATTATTCTAATTTCTTACTAATATTATTTTTTACTTTGTAACATAATAGCGCTCTCTCTCTCTCTCTCTCTCTCTCTCTCTATATATATATATATATATATATATATATATATACCTCAAGTATGTATGTGTGTGTGTGTGTGTGTATATATATATATATATATATATATATATATATGTGTATGTATGTATGTATGTATGTGTGTATATATATATATATATATATATATATATATATATATATAATTTATATTAATGTTGATTATTATAATTATGAAAAATTCTGTTTCAGTGTAATACTATCAGAGATTTCAAGTTTAATATTGTTAATATTCCAGATTGCTAGATGAAGTTTAATTTAAAAACATTTAAAAATTCTTTTGATCATTAAACAGGCTCTTTAATTATGCTTTATCTTTGTGAGTACAGAGCATACTTTATTGAATTTTGGCATATTTAATGAGCACTGACACAAAATTTATTTAAAAATCTTAAAATGTTGGATTTAATTAACATCCTAAAATAGTGTGTTCTTCTGTGTTATGTTAAAATTTGATGTTCCTTGCAGTCAGAATGATTGCTCTGACCTTGTTTAACAGAAAAAAAGCCTAGAAATCCTTAAACTGCTCAGCAGTGATACAGTGTATGAAAACATAAGTTTGAAACCATTTGGATTCAGCATGCATTGACGGACTGTTTGCTGTGGTTGTCAAATTTGCAACATTAATGATATACTTTAAGACTTGTGTAACTTTGCCGCTGGCTTCTTTCAGACAGAATTTCATTTTTCAATTTGAATAGTAGTCAGAAACACATAAGCCATGTTTCAGAATCAACCTGCAATTTTCTCAGCTCAAATTCCTGCTATTGAGTTTATAGACTCCAAACATCTCTTTTACATTTATTTTTCACCTGTGATTTATGTTCTATAGGGTCACACAGCACATAGGAATTTTCTAACTTTTTGTTTTTCTTGCATGTCCTTTTCTGCTGTATAATCTTGTACCTTACAAAAAAAAAAAAAACCTAATTTTCTGTTGCACTTATATATTTCATTTTACGTGCATAATACTGAATTCAGAACAATTTATTCTTGAAGAATTCACTTTTTATGGGAGAACAAAAAAGCACAAGTGCGAACGTGCACACAACACACCACCTCTGACAAATTTGTAATATGCTTTTTATTAGAAAATTACATTAATAAAAGAGAGTCAACATGCTCTCAGAGATACAGTACAATATTTCAAATAAATTTAAAAGAGCTCATGCATAAAAAGGAGTGAAGAATAACCTCTTTATTGAAATTCCAGCCTAATAAAGTGACCTCCTCAGAACACTTAAATGCTTTAGAAGCATTTGCACTCAGCCTCGAGCGTGTCTGCTGGTATTTGCATTCATTCCTGTAATTACCAGCAATTTAGCTCATAAATATTTCTAAATCTTATTATTTCAGTTGATACGATGTAAAGTCAGGCTGGATTCTGTGCTTCAGGTTTGATATTCAGTAGCTGTGACTGCATCTTCCTCTTGTCTGTGTTCATAGTTAGACTGACTGATGCCCGTAGGGAGCTTTTCTATCGCTCTCTATGTTAGAACTAACAGCATTACATTAATGATAATAGATTTTGATCCCCTGCCACTTACCTGATCATAATAAACATTTAATGCTGCCAGAGGACTTTTTATATCTACAATAAAACCCAAACAATTAATTTTTGGAAATGTATGAAATATACAAGCTTTTATTCACAACGTTTTAGAATATCTCCACTGTGTATGTTAATACGGAATCTAATTTTCCACTTTGTTACATTATTTGTTTCAAAAATAATTAACAGGTTTAATATTTTTTTTTCCTGAGGTCATAATGATGAATTATGAAGTATTATTGCTGAATTCACATTGTTTTTTCATTCTATAATAACCTTGCTTTTGATGAACTGACTCAGGTACTCGGTCCTCATTACAGTCCGGTTTGAGCTATCACTGAAGCTATGTTACATTAGACATTAAAAGAACAGAATAAAGAGTATTGCTGGGTGTTTTGAGATGAATTATACATCAAACATCAGCTACCCCCTTATGTGCAGCAAACGCATATAACGAGTGTACGTGTGTGTTTGCGAGGGGTGCATAGTTTAGAACGCGGTAGACTGAATTTTTGGAGAGAATGGATTTGGGAGCGGGACTGCGGGCGGGCGCAGTGTAGGCTGTCACCACGGTGATGGTGTGTCACCACGGTGGGTGTTTTTGCTGATTTGATTTTGGGAGATGGGGCAGGGAGGGTGTTGGCAAGGGGGGGCATTTGTGTCTGATCCCAGTCCGAACCTCTCTGTCGGGCCCTGATCAGTCTTGTGGTTCCCGCTGTCAGTCTGATGAATTTTTTAGAATATCCCAAGGCAAGAAAAGCCCAGTTACTGTTTCATAATGCCAGTGTTACAATTTTCTTTAATAAGCATCAAACCTGCTTTTGTTTGCTTGTTGCTTTTTCTCTTTACGCTAAGCTTTACTGCTCATTGTCTATCTGTCAATCTATTCTTTTTGTAAAATCTTACTTTTTTTGCACGCTTACACAAACACATGTGTGCGCACATACACAGTTTTGATGTAGACGCATTCTTTTTCAGACCTTTTTTTTTGTTTGTTGTTGAATCAATACATTTCTCATTTTTTACCATGCGGTCAGACTAGGTTTAACATTATTAAAAAAAGATTGGCCTTTCTTTTTAAGGCCACCAAATGGAGCATCCCTCCTCTTTTCTTGCCCTATGAGAGATACACATGGTATGGGCCTTGGGCAGTACCAAGGGGCTGCTCGGGGCAAATGGGCACGGCTGAATCTGTCCTTGGGCACAGTTGCCTATCAGAGAAATGTCTGAAAGGTCACTGTACTTTGGTTACAGAAAGAATTGAGAATGGAAGATGTGAAATAAAAGGAAAAAGTAGTGCAGGTTATGATATTTTGTGTTTTTATTTGAACTTTATTGCACTTATTGTATATAACTGCACTTATTTAACAAATAAGGATATATATATATATATATATATATATATATATATATATATATATATATATATATATATATATATATATATATATATATATGCTTATTTGTTAAACTTTTTTAGAATATTTTCTTACAATGAAAACAAACACAACTTTTGGAATAATTAAAACCATAAATACATTAAAAGAATCAATTATTAGAATCAATTATTTGTGAAATATGTAACTCTTTTTTGACATAAAATGCCATTATTTTAATATATACTATAAAGCAAAGAAATAACATTTGAAATAATTAAAATCATTTAAAAATAAATCAGTTAAGTAGAATAAATTATTTTAATATATACTATAAAGCAAAGAAATAACATTTGAAATAATTAAAATCATTTAAAAATAAATCAGTTAAGTAGAATAAATCTGAACCATATTGTGTGTTATAAGAAAAAAATGCACTAAACTTAATGCATTAACTTGGACCATTTAGTTTAAACTTGGTGAATTTACATTATCTGTGTTTATATTCTAAATGCTTACAATCTGAATTTAAAGATTCATATTGAACATTCAAGAGGCAGTATTTTTCCCATCAGTTGCGTAAGAGGATTTATACTGAAGTGATTTCTTTTCTACGGCTAGACATTGTTTGATTAAATCATCTTCTGCTGCCCTCAAAGGAGGTCCTGTACGTTTAAAGGTCACAGAAGTGCAATACATATGTCTAGCAACTCAATTGATGCTCGGAAAATTGATACATTGAGTGAGCTTTTGCATCCCCTGTTTGAAAAGATCTGACCAAGAGGATGAGGAAATTAAAAGACTTCTTTTCATCTCTTTCCTAGGTTGATTTTCAACACCAATTGAGTGTAGGTGTTGATAACAAGAACATCACCTAAATGTTTTTCGATGGAAAATTCAGCATAAAAGGCCACATCAAAGAATCACTTGTGCATGTATGGACAAATGTGCAGTTTAATTTCTGCACAAACGCATACGTGTAACAGCCGACAAAAGACCAGCCTTGACATTTGCTTTCAAAAGTTGAAGGGGGGCTGGGAGGGGGATTCTACAGGAGTATGAAGGGCCACGGAGAGAGAAGATGGAGAATATGATGGTCCTCGCTTTGTGTGACGTGGATAGAACATTCTGTGGGTTTTGTCAATCTTTAGGAAAGATGTTAACTCTTCGTTGTCGAAACTCCTAAAGAAAGCATGCTGAGAGTTTGTTGCAAGGACAATGGTGAGAGTGAAATATATAGATGATTGAACTTTTTTTTTTTTTGTAATGTGCTGGAGTAGATTTAAACTGAATGCCACTGAATTTCTTCAAAAGTAAGCTTTATTTTATACTTTTAAAGGGTGTTGGTTAAAGAAAAAGTGTTTTAGAAATCTAAATCTCATATTTTGTTTTACATTGAACATTGTCTACTCACTCAAACAATGTATAAAAAAGTAAAATGCGTTTAAAAAGTTAGAAAATATTTAAGACCCAGATGCTTTTATTCAAAAAGCGTTTAAAAATCCTTGACCGATTCCTCAGGCTTGCTTGGGGTGGTGTTTATGATAAAAGAGGCTGATTAGTTCTCAACCGCGTGTTTATACTGTCTGCTTTAAACCTTTTTTGTGTCATTCGGAACAAGATTATGACTAAATTTAAGGCCGTTGACTTCAGAATAACATCTTTCTCCTTCAGCTTCCTCTCACTTTCAACTCCCGATGTTTTTCGACCTTCCCCGCCTTTTAAAAAGCTAATTTCTCCAGGTTTCACTCCAGATATCACACGCAAACATCCCCAACAACCCCGTCCCTATTTATTGTCAGGTACATTAGCTGCAAAAGCAGTGGTTAGGAGGCCAAACTCCTGTTTTTTCGCTCTTACTCGCAAAATAGGAGATGGCTTGTGTGTGTGTGTGTTTGTGTGTGTACAGTGGCTGTCTACTCTTTTCTAAGAGACCCGCCTCCTCTCCAGCATCCCAAGACAAGATAATAAGGCACTCGGAGGCACAATCCGGCATTATATTCAGCCACCAAAGCCTCGTCTCTTGTCAGTTTGCATTTTATTCGGGCCCAGGATGTGACGCTTCTATCATCAGCCTGTCAGGAGGAGAGGACCAGAGAGAGACAGGGCCACTCATTTCATACACTTAACGTCCACGCCAAATGGCCAGCACTTATACCGATTCCGCCGAAATGGAGGACACGTTCCAGCCCAGGGGTCACCTTCAGCCGAGAGAACGGGAGGAAAAAAAGGCACGAAAAGATAAAAGAAATGTGTATTGATTTGTGTAATTGAGGGGGAGTTTGAGAGGAAAATGTATCTGTTGTAGACAAGAGAAGAGGGAGAAGGTTTATGACTCAATGCACTGTTCTTTAAGAGGAGAACGTACCATTCAAGTGGAACGCGCAACGTTTTGAGATGGGAAATTGTATTTTGAGCTGAGAAGATGTGTTTTGACAACCAATTGTCATTCAAAGTAATCCAGAGCATCTAAAAGTCAACCTGGAGCCATAAAGTAGCGTGTTTAAAGTCAAGTCGCCTTTATTTCTATTGCGCTTTATACAAAACAGATTTCACTGAAATAAAAATCAAAGATGCAAACTTCAGTTATGAGGCAAAACCAAATTCTTCTTTAAAGCAACTCTAGCAAAACAGTAGTATCATTATTCAGCAAAGAAAAAATCAGTTCAGTGTTAATTCAGTTCAGTTCAATAACTGTGTAAAGCTATTCAATTATGAAACGAGTTCAATTCAACTATAAGCAGCACTACAGAAGGCAATAGTGTCATTATTCGGCTCAAGTCAGTTCAGCGTTGATTCAATTCAGTTTAATAACAGTGTAGAAGTTGCAAAATTCATCAATTATGAAACAAATTTGATTTAGCTATAAAGCAGCTCTGCAGAAGACAATAGTGTTTTAATGGCTCGCCACAAGCAAAACACATTAGTTGCTTGTTCTGGTCCTTTTTCGGCCTCGTTTGTGCACGTATATGTGCACGCACATACACATTAGCCTCTTTTGCTCCCTCTAAGGCTCCCCAAATAAAAAAAACACACACACTTTATGTTTGTGTAATCAGCTTAGCTGAAAATAGAGAGGAGGGGGTTTGGTGCTAATGCAAAAAGGCCTTGATGTGCCTCACTCAGGTTAAGTAATAAAGTGACACAGACACAGTCTTTTAAATGAGGCTGGCCCTCTTTAAATAGAGCGCACTAGCCCCGAGTGCCTCTCCTCAGGAGTTAGATCTCATTATAGGGCAGGCTCAGGCCTTTAGTTGGCTGCTTTGAGCTGGGATCTGCCCCCATCTCCCTAATGCATGCCTACCAAGCATGTGTAATCCACTCGCTAATGCGTCTGTACCGCCAGCGGCTACAGATAAGATGCTATTCAAGCAGGGAAGGGGGGGTTGCAGGGGTTGGGAAAGAGCGGTCCAGGGTCCGCTTTTGTTTTAGAAACATGCTGCTGGTAGGGTCAGCGAGGACAGGGGAAATTAATTGGCACTTCCATCTCAAGTTTGTAATGGATGGAGGAAGGCGTTTTCTGCTCAATAGGACAGAGGGCTGTTATTGAAGATATTTTGGGTTGTTCCACAAGTATTCACTGATTGAAGTGAATGTTTCTCGTGTTGTGTTCAAAGCTAATCTCCAAACTGCCTTGCAGCGTCTTACGGAGACGCTAGTTAAATGAATTTTTTGGGTGTTGCTCATAAGTCACATATGTGCAACTATAATGCAAAAGTTTTTCACATAAAGCTGAAATTATCCCATTTAATCATGTGATGTGAGAATTTACTTGCTCTTTTAGAAATGATTCACATCAGAAATTGGATGGCACTGGCACCAAAACCAGTATCGAACCTTACTCAGACCACCATGTATGCTACCGTTTAAAAGTTTGGGGTCTGTACAACTTTTAATGTTTTGGAAAGAAGTCACTTATGCTCACCAAGGCTGCATCTGTTTGATAAAAAATGTGATAAAATTGGTAAAATGTGAATATTACAATTTGAAATAACTGTTTTAACTGTTTACAAATACATTTTAAAATGTAATTTATTTCTGTGATGTTAAAGTTGAATTTTCAGCAGCCATTACTCCAGTCTTCAGTGTCACACGTTCCTTCAGAAATTGTTTTAATATTCTAATTTCCTGCTGAAGAATAATTTCTTATTATTATCAATGTTGAAAACAGTTGTGCTGCTTAATAGTTTAATGGAAGCCGTACACTGTAAAAATGAGTGTACTTTTAACTGTAAAATATTGTAAAAACGCTGCGAAAAAAAAAAAAAAAACTGTTAATAGGTTAACAGCAAGTTCCCATACTATATTCAGGGAAAAACTGTAAAAGATCTAACCAGACATTTCCTGTAATTTTACTGTAAAATGCTGTTAGTTGAAGTTTTTAGAAGCATTAAAAAGAACAAAAAGCATTAAAAATCAACAAATAAATGTATACATTCAAAAATTGTAAACTGATATACCCAGAATTCCCTGCATGACACTCCCCGTTTGAAACTATTTTGTTTAAATAATCATGTTTCTTAATAGTGTTTGTTATCAGTTATATACATTTGTGTTTTATGTTACATCTTCTGTTGTTTAATGAATGATTATTGCATTATTATGTGTCAAGTGTGTTACCATGATGGTGTTTTGTGTTTGCGTGAATGATTCTTTACACCTTCTATATATTAGTATATACTTCAGCTTGTGGAAAAGCTACTTACCATGAATTTTTATTCTGCTACTTATTCTGTATTTTTTACAAAATTATTCTGGCAACCACAGCTGAAAAAATGTTGTAAAAACTACAGATTTTTAAAATTTATTTATTTATTTATTTTAACAGTGGAATAGTTTTTTCTGGATTCTTTGATAAAAAGTTAGTTGAAGTTAAGTAGAAATCATTTCTAGCACAAATCTCTTTACTGTCAGTTTTGATCAATTTAATGCATCCTCTCTGAATAAAAGACGATGTATTAAATTTCATCCTCTTTTATTCAGGGAGGACGTATTAAATTGATCAAAATGGATAAAAAACACAAAGTAGTGCTTGTGCTGTAACATTTACCATTGTGCTTCTTGACTAAAACAATCAGGAAGAAGAAATTATTCATAGAAAAGAATATTTCCTTTATTATTCTGAATGTAAAATAGAATGCAGTATTTACAAACTCAGTGTTTTCCACTGAGAAATGGATGAATGTTCACTCACAAACATTCCCAAAACAAATTCTCCCATCACTCTGCGTGTTGCTTCCATCGCGTGGGATAATTGAAGCCGTCAACTAATCATATGGGTTGAGAGGGTGGTCATCGCTGGATGAAAAATGACAATCTTGTGTTTGTCTGGTGCGATGTGAGGCGCAGTGCGTAGCCGGTAACTAGAGTCTGGATGTCCTTCACAGACCCTTTATTATTTATGATGGAGTCTCTTTGAGCACTGACCAGTACTAATGCATAACCCCCTGTCCTTCTGCCTTATACCATCCCTTTGAAACCAAAGATTGAGGAGATGAGAGCCAGGAGAGACTGTGCGTGTATATGAGGGGGTAGAGGAATGCGACTGTTTGCGTCCAGCAATCCACAGAAGTTATAATGTGATTTTTTTTTTTCAAGGCATCCTTCCTGTTATATTTAAAGATGTGGAACAGAAACTCAGGGTGTCGCTCTTCTAACGGAATGGAGTTCTAGAGCTTCAAAGCTCCAGACTTTCCCCACAACCTTCATTTTGTGTGTAGACAGGTTGGAGGATGACCTTGCGTATGGGGGAGTTGGAGAGATTCGCCATGCTCGCGCTCCGATTGCTTGTGTTTATGATGATGTCTGTTGATGCTGTCAAGTGACCTGGGAGAGAATGAGATGACTGCTTAGGATGAGATGAGGAATGAGATGAGAGACTCCAAAAATAAACGTGAGGGGAGGAAGTGTGAGACTGTAAAAGGCAATTGAAGTTTACTATATTTTTTTTTTATAATCTTGTTGAGCATGAACGTTTATTTAGATGTTTCACTCAGATAAAGAAATACATTACCTTACTCTCTTGTGTATTTTAAAAGATTTGTTCAACCAGAAATGAAAATTACTCACCCTCATGTCTTTCGAAAACTGTTTGACTCACTTTCACAAAAGGAGATGTTTAGAAGGATGTTCATACTGCTCTTTTCCAGTAAATTGTGAGAAAGATTTTCAAAGTGTAGTGAGTTTAAGAGACGGTTCACCCAAAAATTAAAATTCTGTCTTTATTTATTCACCCTCATGTTGTTCTTTCTTTCGTCTGTAGAAGACAAAAGAAGATATTTTGAGAAATGCCTCAGTGTTTTTTATCCATACAATGAAATTCAGTGGTAACCAAAAATGTTTGCTTACCAGTATTCTTCAAAACAAATTGCAATGACATGAAGTTGAGTAAATGATTAATTTTTAGGTGAATTAATAATTTAAACTTCAGTGGTACACAACGGTTTGAAAGTTTGGGGTCAGTAAGATTTTTTAATGTTTTTGTTCAAAATACAGTAAAAACAGTAAAATTGTGAAGTATTATTACAATTTCAAACTGTTTCCTATTTGAATATATTTTAAAAATTAATTTATTCTTGTGATGGCAAAACTGAATTTTCAGCAGCCATTACTTCAGTCTTCGGGAAATCATAACATGCTGATTTGGATTTTTAAAAGAAAGATTTCTCATTATTATCAGTGTTGAAAACAATGCTGCTTAATATTTTTGTGGAAAGAGTGATGGATGTTTTTCAGGATTCTTTGATGAATAGAAAATCCAAAAGAACAGAATTTATTTGAAATAGAAATCTTTTGCTGACATCTTTATTTTAAATCTGTATGACATATCATATATTCTTTTTTTATATAACTTTTAAAGTAGCGTGTGCATACTGTAGAAAGCAGATTCTTTTAGTCTGTCATATTTGTATGTAGACGCTTGTGCAGTGAGAGACGTCAGCGTTAGGGGGAGGGATGGACACACAAGTGTGGCTGTACGGCCTTAGGGTCAGTGGGCGATGTGCTGGCCATGACATGTGGGCATCTGGCGTGTTGCTAACACCATCCACAGAGCTCTTGCTGTCATCCCACAGGCTCCTCTAAACCCCCACTTGCATTTCTACACACATTATAAACACTGACAGAAATGACACGTTTGCATGTGCAAGAAACGACAAACATGGAAAACTAATATTTGTAGTAGTATGGGATAAAGACATTTTGAGGTTTCAGGAAAAATTACGCATTTTTAAAAGGAACAGTGTGAAAAAATAGATTCGAACTGTAATGAGAAGTAGAATATATATATATATATATTTTTTTTTTTTACATTTTTTAGATTTATATTTTAGAAAACCAAACAAGAATGAAAATATTTCATTAATATTATAGTTGCCGTTTTTTGCTTCTGCTTTGCTAGTCTGCAAGCTGTGACTTTAAGTAGTCTGTAAGAATACAGACTACACTCAAGAGTACAAGATGAATAAGCTTTTACTTCCAAGTACAAAGTCTTTTACAGCTTTACAGCGTGAAGGATTTTACTCTGGCAAGTAAAACATAATGAAAAATATGTCCCTCATTTTCTTGCCCTGATTGTGAGCAAACAGATGTTAATATCCTTATTCATGTAAAGTCAGAGAGTGCTTGTTAAATCGCCACATGAGAGCCGAACAGAACACGTATAGAAAAAGAAACCGGGGTGCACTCAGAGAGACGCCTCACGAAAACGGCAAAATAAGGAGAGACCTTTCACCGAAGACAGACAATGTTGGAGGTCAGGAGGTGGAATCCTATTTGTCACAAATATGCTTAAGGTAATTTAGGAAGAGCTCGGCGTCAGTGAAAAGCATGGCGACCCTGGAATTTTTCTGTCTTCGCTCTAAAAGGGTTTGATATTCTTCAGGCAGGGTTGGCCTCAGATCCTGGCTTTGCAGATGGGCCTAAAAGGATGAGGAGTCATGTGGATGGATCTTTGTCTCTTTCAACCCTGCGGTAATCGAGTTGACATTGCCTGAGGATGAGAGAGAGGAAAGGCTTCTTCAACAGATGTGGCCGTTTGTGTGTTAATGTTCAGATCACGCAAAATCAACACCCTGTCCTACTTTTTTTCAGGCCTTTCCTTTGCCTTTTTTATCCGTCCTTTCTCACAGATGGGTTCTGTGAGTTTCTATCACTCTTTTAATAACATAAATGCCCTTTCCTCTGGCCCCTGCTTTAATTCTGTTTTCTTC
Source organism: Spinibarbus caldwelli (assembly GCA_039654775.1). Taxonomy (NCBI): domain Eukaryota; kingdom Metazoa; phylum Chordata; class Actinopteri; order Cypriniformes; family Cyprinidae; genus Spinibarbus; species Spinibarbus caldwelli. The sequence goes on from CM077263.1 coordinate 16,436,020, forward strand.
TTTTCTCTACTTTTTGTCTTCACCTTGGTTTCTCCCCCCTCTAAGCATTCTCAGCTACATTGATTCATCACAATGTTTGTATATTTTATATTTTATAGAAAAAAAAGCAGTTCTGAACTAAATTCTCTGCTGCTGGGAATCCAAAGCTTGCATTTATTGAGCTTTTGGTGAAAGAGCACCTTCCTGTTTCATTAAAAGTTTAGCATCTTTTAAAGTCTTTGTCCACAGGGAGGTTTAGAATAAGAAACTGTGTACTTTGACATGTCATACAGATTTATATTACTACTTATTGACACCAGATAAATTTATATCTTATAGAAACACATTAGGATTTATGGCCAATACAGATAGTACACATTATTTCCCAGTTTAATACTGTAAAGCTTTGACACAATTTGCATTGTAAAAAGTGCTATATAAATAATTGTGAAAAAAAAAAAGATAAGATGATAATTGTTGTCATGAAGTGGCCGATAACCAATAAATGGCTGATAATTAAATTTTCTATAATTTTGTCTAAAGAAGTGAAAAATAAAACACTGAAATAAATTATTTCAAAATGCTACAAGACAAGTGAATTTAAGCTCCGAAACCTAAGAATGTACACATTATGAAAAATTATTATTCATTGTGAGATTATATTTAAGTGCTACAGAGTTTTTTTTTTAATTTTTGTTTTTAAATATTTATTTACATATTTAAGTATTAGTTTTTTTATTAAAATAATTTGTTTTTAAAAATTAACTTTAAGTGAATATTATGGCAAATGTAATTTTAATGTAAAAATAGGGGATCTGAGCATACACAATTAAATATGAAGTATTGGCTGATACAACTACGTAATATCGGTCTTTTTGATTTTATCTGTGATTTTGAGCATCCTTAATTTTCATATATAGCGTACAGGGATTCCATTCACTCAGTAAAATCAAACCATGTAGGCTACTACTGTTTGAAATATTTCTCATTATATAATACTTATTTACATTATTATTATTATTATTATTATGTTTTAAATGTTTGCAGTATTCTATTCAATGTGTTCCATGCAATATGCAGTAAGCATTAGACTAGTATTTCATTCCAAACATCGCCTGTGTCTGTTTCCCTGGTTTCAACTGCCACATTAACAAAATCAATAACCCAACAATTTGAACACAATTGGTTGATTATTGACAGGATTTAGGGTTGTGTTAAATGTGACCTGTCAGTCATGCGGCCAGGGCTTTAAACTTTAAACTGTCTGTAGCACCAATGTAATCTATTGTCATCCATGGGCTTTAACTTTGATTGATCCTGTTGTCAACAATACATCAGCGGTACTTAAAAATGAAAGTGTTATGTGCCCTAAGCAAAATTATGAATCAAATCATACGCTCTGTGCCAGTACAGTTAACTGTGTTTCAGAGAGGTCACTGCATCAGGCTTAATGATTTATATTTACAGTGGCTTCAATCTAAGTCATAGTTTAGATCAGAATGGGAAAGATCAATACACCACTAAACACGTCTTTCAGTTGGATTGGTTGGATCAATGGATGATGCAGATAATATCATGTACTCTATTTTGTTATAACTCAACACATTTATGGCCCGTTTCAGTTCATTGTGCCTTTTAGATGGCACAAAAGCAAATGGCACACTTACGGTGTTCTTTGTAATTCAAATTGGATGAACTGCATGATAGTGAATGAGATGATAAATAGATGAAAGCTCACAAAGCGGACACACACGTGCTGCATTGTTTAAGATCAGGTCTGGGGGTCTGTCAATTCTGAATAGCCTGAAAGAGCATCTCTCACCATCACTGAAGTTATGACATAATGTATTTCCTTTTGAAAGTGTTAAAGCCACTCTTTTATGGAAGGAAAAATTGATTATAAATGTCTGCGGGGGCGAATGCCAGCCTCTAACTGAGCCCTTGACAATGACTTTAATTCAGCTGTGTCGATTTAGTGTTGCCATCTGTGAGCAATTCGGCACTAAACGAGATGACAACAAAAACACTGGTCTGGGTAATTTTGCAGATGCTGTCCTTGGCAGAGGGGGAACACTAGGCATCGAAATGTAACATACATGAGATCAATTAATGCCAGTTCGGAGCCTGGCAGACCCACCGCGTTCAGTCTCAATACATATTTACCACTCAAGTGATCAATGGAACAAAAGGTGTTTAATTGATTAATTTGTTTATATGCTATATTTATGATAAAATTCATATTTATGCTACTGTTAAAAGTTTGGTGTCAGTAAGATTTTTTTTGGTCCCACTTTATATTAAGTGGCCTTAACTACTATGTACTTACATCAAAAAATAAGTACGATGTACTTATTGTGTTCATATTGTATTGCAAAACACTTCTGCTGCTATTGAGGAGGGATACAGATAAGGTTAGAGACAGGTTTGATGGTATGGGTAGGTTTAAGGGTGGGTTAAGGTGTAAGGGATGGGTCAACAGTGTAAGTATAAATGTAATTAAAGAAATTAATTACAAATGTAATTACATGCTGTTATTTTTAAAATATAAGTACAATGTAAAAACATGTATGTACACAATAATTGCATTGTATCAAATCATTAATTTAAATGTAAGTACATAGTTAAGGCCACTTATAAAGTCGAACCTTTTTTTAAATGATTTTTTTAATGTATTTTTTTTATTATTATTATTCACCATGGATGCATTGAATTCATCAAAAGTGACAGTAAAGACATTGATAATGTTAATAAATTGATTTCTGTTTCAAATAAATGCTATTATTTTAAACTTTCTGTATTCATCAAAGAATCCTGAAAAAAATAACCCTGTATCCAAAAAAATATTAAGCAGCACAACTGTTTTCAATACTGAAATTAATAAGAATTAAGAAGAAGATAATACTTCTGAAGGATCATATGACACTGAAGAATGGAATTTAACTATATATATATATATATATATATATATATATATATATATATATATATATATATATATATATATATAAATAAAAATAAAATCCTGAAAAAAAAGTTTCAACGTTATTTATGTTTTCAACATTGATAACAATAAGTAATGTTTCTTGAGCAGTAGTAACTCAACATATTAGCATGATTTCTGAAGGATCATGTGACACTGAAGACTGGAGTAATTACTACAAAAAAATAAATAAATAAAAATCAGCTTTACCATCACAGGAATAAATTATATTACACAATGTATTCAATTGTAATAATATTCAGCAATATTACTGCTTTTACTGTATTTCTGATTAAATAAATGCAGAAAAATGCAAATAAATGTTGCTGTTGATTTTAATGTGATTCATGAATTCAATTCATTTCAAGTTTATTTGTATAGCGCTTTCCACAATACAAATCGTTGCAAAGCAGCTTTACAGAAAATTAAAGTTTCTACATTATATTTAGTAGTAGTGGGCTCTAATGTCATTAATGGGCTCCTCATGTTTTATATGGAAGTCTATTTACATTAACATTACTTTTGCGTGTATTCTTTTAGCAGACACTTTTATCCAAATGTCTCACAATCCACTTGATAATGTGTGACGTCAAATAATGTTTCTTGGTCCAAGCCAAGAATCTCAAGAGCCATTCATGAACAGCACAACTTAAAATTCACTGTTTACACTACAGTCTCTGGGCTCAATGCATTCTAGATACCAATATTTTAATTAACTATTTATTAAAGTTGAATCAACTGAGATTTTGATACAAAGAAAAGGAAAATTTGGTATTACTACAATCATTCTGTGTGTATTTGATGGACCTGATGCTTGTCATCAGACTTGAGAATTTTTGACTTTGTTTACCATAATTGCGACTTTGACACACAATGTGACGATATCCCATTTTTAATTTTATCTCACAATTATCTTGTAATGTTTTACTCTGAGCCAGTCTTTCTTTGCAGTCTATACATTAAAATTGCAAAAATTCTGGTCCAATTCTCGCTATTAACAAACCATTAATTATGACTTTTGCCTCAATAATGTCACGGATTACACGGAGACGGAAACCAGGAATGGGGAGACGTGGAATACTTCAACTGAAAGTCTTTAATTAAATCAAAACAGGTACATACAACACAGGCTGGGAACATCCACACGACAGACAGAGATGACGTATGTTACTCAACAGGAAACACAGGGCAGAACACACTATAAATACACAACGTAACTAGATAATTAAACACACAACTGGAACATAATTAACTAATAATCACAGGAACAGGAAACTAACCAAATATGTGCATATAAGAGGAAGGGGAACACAAGACACACAAGACAATCCTGACATTACACCCCCCCCTCTCAAGGCGCGTCCTCGCACCATATACCATTCCATGGGGAGGGGGGGTGGGCACTCTGGAGGCCTTCAGGAACAAGAACACGCAGACAAGACAAACAGCCTCCAGAGCGGGTCAGGGAGTTCAGGAGGCCATTGCGGTTCAGGGAGGCCATGGCGGTGCAGGGAGCTCAGGAGGCCATGGCGGTGCACCCTACGAGGCCGTGGCCCCAGCCCCGGCCACTACGGCAATAGCCATACTACCCCCCCCAAAAAAAAAAAACTTGGAGGAATTTACGGGGCTTAACTGGAGGTCAAGGGCCCTCTCTGGGCTTAACGGGGAATCTGGAGTCTTTCCTGGGCTGCACTGGAGATCAGGAGCCCTCCCTGGGCTGCACTGGGGATCAGGAGCCCTCTCTGGGCTGAACCGGGGATCAGGAGCCTCTCCTGGGCTCGACTCGGGAACTGGAGCCTCTCCTGGGCTCGACTCGGGAACTGGAGCCTCTCCTGGGCTCGACTCGGGAACTGGAGCCCTTCTTGGGCTTGACTGGGGAACAGGAGCTGGAGTTTTCAGTGGGTTATCCTCCGGAACATGAGCCCCAATGGGGCTAAGCTCAGAATCCGAGGACCATTCTGGGCATGACTGGGTGCTGGCTGAGGCATCAGGGGCCCTCTCAGGGGCAGACTCGGGAACCGCTTCTGTCGGGGCATCCTGAGAAGCAGGCGGCTTGGGAATGGCCTCCTTGGCCATGACAGGAGAAGCTTCCTGCTTCAGCGGAACCCCTACAGACAAGACATGACTGACAAGACCGGGTTCCGGAGGACTGGAGAAGACAACAGGGGACATAACCTGACTTGCACTGGAGGGCGCACTGGCAGGCGCCTTCGAGGTGCGGGCACTGGAGGGCGCTCTGGCAGGCGTGTTCGTGGTGAGGGCACTGGAGAGAGGAGTGGAGATGCAAACTCTGGGGGCAGCTCCATGTCCAGGAGCGCCGAGGGAGCAGCGGCCGGCGGGCTTGTGTGAGCCGCGAACGGCGGCGTGTGTGACTTCACCGCAGGCTGCGGCCTTGAGCGAGCCGCGAACATCGGCGGGCTTGGCAGCCGAACCAGGCTATAATCCGTCCATCTGGCTGGGACCAGCCGCAAATGGTGGCGGGCTTGAGGTTGCGGCGGTGGGCTTGCCATCATGGCGGGAGAGAAAACCAACTAAACAAAAACTTTTACAAAACCGGAAAACAAAACACGGGGAAGGGAGCGCCGCTTATTTGTATTTCAGGTCGAGTATTCTGTCACGGATTACACGGAGACGGAAACCAGGAATGGGGAGACGTGGAATACTTCAACTGAAATTCTTTAATTAAATCAAAACAGGTACATACAACACAGGCTGGGAACATCCACACGACAGACAGAGATGACGCATATTACTCAACAGGAATCACAGGGCAGAACACACTATAAATACACAACGTAACTAGATAATTAAACACACACAACTGGAACATAATTAACTAATAATCACAGGAACAGGAAACTAACCAAATATGGGCATACAAGAGGAAGGGGAACACAAGACACACAAGACAATCCTGACAAATAAACTCCTAAATTGCTGCCTATTAATAGTTAGTAAGGTAGTTGTTAAGTTTAGGTGTTGGGTAGGATTAGCAGGGGCGCTGCTACAGATTCTGGGCCCCCTGGACAACATATTCACTCAGGCCAGTAATGTAATAGCAAAGCGATTATATTTAGTTTCGTTTTTTTTATTAAGTTAATTTAGAAAAACTTTTGGAGCATTTTTGTTCATTAAATAAGTTTTTTCTTTCTTAAAGTAACGACCAAGTGGCCAGCGGCAGACCGGCAGGCTGATCATAGCCATGTTTGATCAATTTAGCCTTCTCAAATCATCACGACTTGCCTAAAAATAAAATCTATAGATATACTAAAACAGTTCAAGCATATAGCAATGTTTAAACGTTAAACGTAGATAAATGTGCGCTGCATCCTAGTTTGTGCGGAAAGTGGAAGTTAAAGTGCAGGACATGGAGGGACCAGCGCAATCAGTTGCATTTTTTTCAATGGAAACAACTTACGCTGTAATTTTTGCTCATAAAGGTACTATTTTGCTCATAAAGGTACTAATCCTTACTATTTCCCCCTGACACATTCATGGTAATTACTTTTGCTGGGGCTTTGCAGCAAGCTTCAGCCTATTGCGTGTATTTGAACGCAGAACGCAGAAGTCGCGGCACGGTCTCGTGTTGTTTCCCGGCCCTAGAGGCGTAAAAAAGTCGGGGCCCGGGCTGAAATGCAGGGCTCTAGCGGTCCCCTCGGTAGAAATCACGTTTCCCCCTCGGGGGCCCCTCCCCATCATCGGGCCCTTAGAATTGTCCTAACTCCCCCCCTTACGGCGCCCCTGAGGATTAGGGATGTAGAATATGGACAATTTATAAGTACTAATAAACAGCCAATATGTTAATAATAGGCATGCTAATAAGCAACTAGTTAATAGTGAGAATTGGTCCCTATACCATAGTGTTACTGAAATTCTTAATGGTCTTGCAGTTATCAAAGCCTGTAAATAGTCCATGGGCCCAGGCCACATTTTTCACTAATTGGTACCACCCAAGGTGGCAAATTCTAGTTTGATTTTTTTTTTAAGTCCATATCTCTAGATGATATTACGACATGATAACCTTTTGTTAGTGGTAGCTTTGTCACAGAAATCAGCCTTCAATGACACTAACCGTTGAGCCAAATAATGAAAATATCTTGTAACTTTATTTGAACAGAACATGTCATACAAAGAAAAACAACATAATTCTACCTTGTTAATGAAATTTTTTTGGTCATTGCAAACTGTTTCTAATCTGTTTATTCATCATCATCATCATCATCATCATCATCATCGTCATCATCATCATATTCAACTAGTTTCATGACATCAGTATCCTCCTCCTCCCTCTGATTGCTGCAGGTTTGTAGCTTGCACATTTCTGTGCACTTTAATTTGTTGGCAAGACAGGAACAGTCGGGAAGCTTGCAGGTCCGTGAACACTTGCAGGCCATAAGCTCCAGAACAGCCATTGGTGCTGGGGGTCCCCGCATCCAGTCTAACATCAGCATACCTGTACAAATAAGTGTAACTGTATTTCTCATCCATTTCAGTGAGGTGTCCAAATGTCTAGAAATTACCTATACATATTTATACTATTTTATTATTAGTTATTAGAAAATGTAATTATTGTATTTATTATATAAAGCATACCTTTGTCATCAGTTGTCAATCCATGTCCTTTTGGTTCGGGTATGTCTGGCTGTCCTTCCAGGCAGTGCCTCCAGACAGCTGCCTGGTAATTGGCACGCTGTATATGCAGCTTTAAGCAGTCCCTGCAAGGGGGAAGTAGGCTGGACTCCACTTCACCCCTTTTGGTACAGAATAGCAGGTAACGTAGATCATTGACATCACATACACTAGACGATGGCGCATACATCCTGCAGACAAATGATTCCATGTTGCTGTATAATTCCTCTGATACATCCCAGGATGTTCCCAGGGATTTGAAGGACTCTTGGAATGTCCTGTTTCCTTTCACAAGTTTGAGAGCGGTAAGTTTTCCTCGTCCTGCAAAAGCACTTACGCTATCACAACCCGTAAAGGCATGTACCCCTATAAGAGAATCACATAGGTCATCTCCAAGGAGCTGAGCAAGGTTGCTGATGTTGATGTACCTTGTTCGATTCTGAGTGCCAGATTTCTGATAAAGGGGGCAGTTTATCTTCTTACAGCATCCAAGACAAAGGATCATGACATCTGTATCCTCACTCACAATAACTGTGGTTTGATAGCCATTCTGGCTAGCATGATTTGCATGTAGGAGCATACGGGTATCCGCCTCCTCATGGGAAGATTTCAGCTCTTGAACAACATTACAGTCTTTTTTGGTCAGACAATAGCATCTCTCTCCACAGGTTGCAAATAGCTGCTTGTCCTGAAGCTTTACTCGGTTCTCTGCTAGCTTCCACTGGTCCACGATGAATGTTAACAAGGCTGTTTTACTGTCTGTATTACTTAACAGCTTTCTCCACTGCACTACATTGTGTCCCGGGGCAAGGTTCTTCCATTGAGTGCTACTTGTTGAACCACGATTGTATCTCTCAGCATTCTTGATTGATGTTTTCCAGTACACATCAAACACCACATCTATCCGCTTACTGTTTCTTCCTTCGTGCAACACTAGGTTCAGCACAGAACCAGCAATCTCTCCAAAAGTCTTGCCATCACCTTTTAGTTTCTGGACAAGGCTCATTCCATCAATGATGCATGCAGAGTGTTCTCCAATATCTTCAACTGATGATGCTGATTTCTCTAACTCTCTTGCAAGAGCAGCCTTATTAGTTTTCCGCAATGAGCCATCTGGATTTGAGAGTGCCCAAGGCAATGGACCAAGTGGATGAGCCAGGACATCTTTAATGTGAAGTTCTCTACTTTGTGAAGCAATAATCATATGCCCAAAGAGATTTCTGTCAGCTTTCAAGACCACCTCTTTCTTCTGTGCTTGTTTTACTCTAGCACTTGTCTTGATGCTTGAGAATGTCTTCAGATTCTGTTTTCTCATTTTGTCATGGAACTTGGTTGCAGGTGACTCTTTCTCTAAACGTTCACTTCTGAACGTCTGATATGCCTGCTCTCCAGTCTGGTTAGCTTGCAGCAGATCACTGGCTATGTCTGGTGACACAGCCATTCCTGTGGAAAGACTAATGATATCAGACTGATCTGGACCTAGAGGGTTTACCCAGCTTCTCTCCATAAGTTCTACAAAGGCATTTACATCTGCCATATCCTTCTCTATCCTGGGCTTCTGTAAATCTTGATGACTGAAACACTCTGTAGACTTGTAGACTGTAGTCATGTTCCTGAGTTGCCTCAGATACTGACTTCTGTTTTCTGAAGTGAGATAGTATCTGGAGACTGCTCCAGTTTTTAGGCTGAAACCCTTGGTTCCACCGGCAGTCTGGGTGTCCTTGTTTACAGTCTCCTCAATTGTCTGGTCCACCGGAATCTTTCCAAAGGGATTGTTCCTGCCCAGCTGTACAGAAAAACCACCCTCTATAAAGTGTGCATAAACACCAGGATGATCCACCTCCAGGCGAGACATTTGAGCATAGTAGTATGTCAGATATCTGGCATAGTTTAGCTTATCATAAGCAAAACACCATGGAATGGTTGCTCTAATTGCTGCAAGATGCATCATCCACTTTCCCTCTTTTGATGCTCGAATAAGACTAAGCAAAATCTCAACCATGTCCACATAAGACATCCAGAAGGCAGACAGGGGACCATTGTTTTCCCTAAGGAAGCTGAGGAACTCATTGAATCGTGCCAGAATGCGTTGACATGAATCTTGCTCGAGGGTTCTCTCAAATGTTTTCTGAGATATTTCTTCACACAGGTTTTCAACTGCTTGCAGAGTTGCTTCCAAGTGAATAAGACCTTCATGATGATTCTGTTCTAACCATGGATGAAAACCTTTCCATGCTAGTCTCAGGAAAGCCTCATAGAGCAGCTTGTGGAGCCTTGCTGCTCGATTATACCTCTGACCATCAATAACCTCTGAGATCACTCCTGCCTCTACACAAAGGTCTCTTAGACCAGCATCTGCAAACCGTTTTCCAATTGTTGCCATGAAATTACAGGCGGTATGGAAGACCCCCATTCTAAGGATGATGTTCTTGAATAGCTCCTGGTGTTTCCAGGTAATTTCTGCAGCTTTGGCATATAATGCCTGGTCAAAAACAACAACGATGTTGTTGAGCTGCAGAGACTTCATGATGATTATCGACTGGTGAAGTACCTCATGTACTGTTGATAACTGTGTAGCAGGAGCATTGATTGTGGGCAAATAGCCTATACTATCTTCTTGTATACTTGTATCGTTGTGGGTGAGGATGTTGAACCCAGTCCAGCTGCAAACATCTTTGTTGGAAAGACGAGCCATTAGCCACATGTGGTTTCTGTCTGCTGCATCATGTAGAAAGGAGGCATGATCAGTGTCAACCGTATTTATAACAGGAGGATTGGCACGCTCTCCAGCATTGTAAATGGGAAGTACCATATCTACTACTTCAATGCTTCTCTTCTTGGTTTTGGGGATGCAAGGCAAAGCTCTGGTCTCAGCAGGATGATCAGCAATAGGCTTTGTTTGCACAGCAATTCCATTCACTCTATGTGATGTCCCTTCACCACTGATTGTCTCCTCTAGTCTGTCTATATTGTCCCACGCCAATGTTGTGAACAGACCAGGCTTGATGTTTTGTGGTAGTGGGATGGCATCTGCACTTGCTGCTTGCTTCTGAAGGCAAAGGGCTGTGTCAATTTCTTCTACCTGAGAATATGAAACACCATGGCCGAGTCTATTCAGTATCTTTATCAGTTCCACATTTCCAGTGAGTGACTTGACAGCAAAGGGCAACACAATATGTTTTGTAGGCTTGACTTTGCCGCAAGTAACAGCATAAACTAGGTCTTGGCTGAATGAAGCTGTGAGCCTTTGCACCTTCTGGGATGGGTTATTACCTACTTTGGATGAACCTGTTAGGAGTGTCTGAAGAAACTCCACTAGAGATGTAGGAGTGCTGTTCATCATCTCAAGATCTGACGCATGTGGTGGCCATGCTTGAGTAATATCTTGGTTCCGAATATCATCTCTGATCTTCAGTGCCACTTGCGATATGATGCCTTCGCGAATGCTTGATTTGTGCTCCTTCAGTTCATCTTTTAGTTTCTGGCAAACCTTTACAAGTTCATCCATTGTCAAATTGTCAGGGTATACCAATAGCTTTCCTTTGTCATTTGGTATGATGTGTAAAGATTCACCAAATTCAGCTTCAACTTTGCGACGTAGGTGTTTCTTTGTAGAAGGTGCCACTTGTGTTACACCACATTCAGCCATTTCTGTCACCAGTTTAGAGGTCAGGTCTGTGAATGGTACCACTGTAGGATGTTCAATCAGTCCTTCCCTAATGTATGCAAAAACTTTATAGAGCGCCATTCTTTCTGCTGCTTCATAATGACATTCTGATTGGTCCAAGTTAATTTCACCTTTGTCTATGTCTGTATTTGGATCCTTTGTGTACACCCTGTAGCAGGATCTGTGATAATGACCTTCAGCTGCTACTAGTTCACGGCTGACTATGGCTAGCATTCTGTTGTCACCTTTCCTGACAGCCGCTCTCCTGATTGTATCATCAGCTCTCAACTCTTTGCATTTTGTCAGGCTCTCTTTTGTCCTTTGACCTTTCAAATACTTGCTACATTTGTCACAAAATATACATTTGGCCTCATACACCCTTGATGCCGGTGGACCTTGTCTAGTGGATTTTCTTAAGTCTTCTGTCAGAGATCTTTCTGCAGAACTTTCTTTTGCAAGGATGCTGTCAAGCAGTTTCTTCATAGTGAAGATGCTACGACATTTCCTGTGATACAATACTGATGGTATGCTACCTTCAGGTAGGTCTTTAGCAAGATCAAGGATGGGTCTGTAGCCTCTTATTTTAGCTGCTCTGAGTAGTGTGTTCCATGAATCTATATTCATAGGTGCCACAAGGTTAGAGTCATCATCCGAACAGTGTATTAAACACTCTGGCTGTGTAACACTTGCACTTTGTTCTGCCATACTTCTCTATTCTGTGATGTACATTGCTCTGAAAATAACAGAAATACTGGTATATCAAGAACAAGGAACATTTAAATATGAGGTGCTAAAAATAGCATCAGGACTAGCCGTTTCCAATGATGCTATGTGCTAGTCTGTGCAACAAAGTATTGTGAAGTAATCTGGTCTAAACTAATCAAACTAATCGAAATCACATATAGTACCTTGCTTATAGAACAAAGATGGTCGGAGTAATCTTGATTTGAAAATGCATCAAATTAAACAGTTGCAATCATCGGTCATTTCTTCACTCATTTTCACACAGCTGAGTCATAGCTGAATAAGTCGCAAAGTCCTTGTGGCCTCCAAGGGTAACACACATCAAAATAAACAGCAGACTCACCTTTTCAGATGATGCTAGTGGCTTATCTGTACAACAAAGTATGTTGGAGTAATCTGGTTTTGAAACTAGCACCAGTCGTTGTTGTTGCATAATATACTATTTCATATACAGTTCATACATATTTTTTCAAATTGCTAGGTCATGGATTGTCCCACCATCATGGTTCTGATATCACCAGATTACAGACAGTCTTGTCTATCCATATCTGAAAAGATATCCCCCCTAACATCAATATCTTTTGAGATAGATATACAAATATAACAATTTAATAGATGCAAAAAATAGTTTTCTTTAATGTGCAGGCTAATATAAAACGTATACAACAAATATCATGTCAAATTATGGCAGTTCTGGATAGCCCTGACTGTCCTGAAAAAATCAACATATAGCATGTATGGCTCCCTCTTACAGTAGACTTCATACAAACCTGCTGTGCAGATACTGTAGGACGATAATGGCAAAAATAATGATTGTCCCAAAAGATTAGTAAAGCTACAAATTTGAAATGGTTACCATGTTTCAAAGTACTTATATGGACTCTACAAACAAACTGGTACCAAAGAGATTTTGCCACCTTAGGTGGTACCAAATTCTGGCTTGGCCCATGGACTAAAAGCACAACTAGAACTAAAAGTTAAAGAATTAAGAGTTAAGACACTCCTAATCACCTTTCCTTTATAAAACATGACAGCCTTTGAAACAATATCAGGCTGCACATAACATCTCATAAGACCTTTCAGCTGTGTTGAGGAAGTTTTTATAAGAAATAAAAAAAGCAGTTGAACTCTGACCTCTTGGTGACTTAGCCACTTTATCAGAGCCGGCACATCCAGACTCAGTAGGTGAGGTTCTCTCCCTCTTGCTATCAGTCTGGGTCTCTGTTGTGTTTAACCTACTGTAGATAGGGCCACACTGAGGAGATTACAAATGAGACACTGTCTGACCAGCGCAGAGAAACGCGGCCTGTTAGCGCCCACCGCCTGTTGTGCGGGAGGATGGACCAATGTTTCAAAATATGCTCAATTATCAATACCTTTATAAATTAGTGAGCGAGGCTGAGTATCCATAATGGACCTCGGCGGTTTGATAAGTGGTTTCTTTGGGATGCCGTGTGCTGCAAGTCTGTCAACCTTGAGAAGCGTGCATGCGTAGTTTTTTGAACTCGTTGTCTGCGAGTTTATCGAAACACCCTCAGGCTTTTAAACCCAAGCAATAACTAGTACTAGCAGTTCGGCTGCTAGTACATGGCATTTAGTTTGGTTGAGGAAAGCAATGCATCCCAGGAAAAATTCTCCTTGGCTAGAGTGTGCATCAGTACTTTAGACATACGATATCTTCAGCGCTCAAAGGGTAATCCACTTAAAGTGCTGGCTGTTTTAATAAACAGGTCATAAGAACAATGGGATTGGGTAATGGGAGTGAATCGCTGTTGATAATCCCCAGACACCCCGTCACTCCTCCTTCGGCTTTTTAATTTTGTTGCATGGAGGGAAAAAAAAAACACAGTGAAACCCCCTTGAGATGAGGGGCCTGTACATTTATTCATTATTGATCCCCCTTTTTCGCCACCCGTTCAACTAAAATGTGTTAACTTTACTATTATTTGCAAAGGGATCAAGCGTTCCCTACTCAACCAATGAAAGACGCCGGTTCGATAGGCCACGCTTTGCTGCTTTACTTATAGACGTGATATATTATTCACAACTCGCCAAGTTACACCAGAAGCATCAATGCGTAACGGAAGCATTATTTATATATGATATTGTCATGTGCTCTGTCAATGTGATGCTCCTCATCAATTATACAGTGCAGCGACTCCTTTGATTAGACGCGGGATCGGCTTTGTTTTTCATTTTTGATATTGAGCTCGTGAACATATGATAATGGAGTCTGACACGGGAGATTTTCCTCTGATGTTTGTCATTTGCCAAACTTTGAGATGAGTGCGTTGTCGCAGCATCAGTAGTGCTGTCGCTCATCTGGAACATCAAAAGGGGACAAAAGAGCCCTGTGATAATATGTGATCATCCCACAATTACAAAAACACTGGTGATAATACAGAACTTGGTTTGTGGCACCTTTTTGCTTTATTAATCTCAGATTTGAAGCTCATTATGCAGAGCAGACAATGCAATACCTCCAAATTCAAGTATGATTATTGTGTATAAATCTGACATTAAAATGCACTGGGCTTAGGGGTCAGTAAGATTTATTAATTATTATTATTATTATTATAAATGAAAACATTTAATTTAGCAAGGAAGCCTTAAATTGATCAAAAGTGACAGTAAATACATTTATAATGTTAAAAAATTTGACATTAATAATAATAATAAATGTTTATTGAGCACCAATTCAGAATATTAGAATGATTTCTGAAGAATCATATGACACTGAAAACTAAAATAATGGCTGTTGAAAATTCAGCTTTGCCAGCACAGAAATAAATTATATTTTAAAATATATTAAAATAGAGTACAGTTATTTTAAATTGTAATAATATTTCACGTAGACTATATTATGAAGGCATAGCATGAAATCAAATATGAACAATAGAGTCATTATTAAACAGGTGCATGCATTTTTAATTAAAAATTAATTTAATTAAATACATTTTATTTTAAATAAAATGTATTTAACAATTTTATTTTAAATAAATAATTTATTTTAAATTGATTTAAAATAATTATTAATATAGTTATTTTAATATAATTTAATTATGTTATTTATTTATGCAGCTTAACATTCAAGTCACAACTCTTAGTCTGACTCATTATCCAACACAAGAACACTGTTACTGTCTCAGAAACTGTCCAAACTACATTATTTCATTTTTGAGTTATGACACATTTCTTATTGACTTTACTTCTCTGGCTCAATTTTCCTCTCGGGCAAGATTTATGTTTGTGCAGGCATTCGGAGGAAACCAGAACTAACTAATCATACGCTTGTGGTGTTTGAAAACACACATCAGAACGGCTGACCGCTAACCAAACAACGGTGGGTTTAGGCGTTCCTCAGGTGAGCGGCCAGCAGCAGATGTTCTTCATAAGTGTGCTGGGAAGCTTGATTACAAACTCTTTCATTAGGTTTGATCAGTGTGTGTGTGTGTGGAAGATTAGGGCCAGGGAGACAGGTCTTTACCCTCCAGTGATCTCTGGAATAATGAGGATATGTTACCATGGTGATTCTCAGAGAAGCCTCTGTCAGTGTGAAGAACCATTTAAAATCAGTTGCTTTGTTTTTCTTTGGCCATCACTGCCTTCCAGTTCCTAGCTATTAAATGTACTGTGTGGAAGTGTAGAAACAATGAGGAACAGACACAGTACCTGTTTAAAATGTAGTAATGACACAAGTTACAGCAAGCTAGTTTTGTAAGCTTGTTTTAGTCTACTCAGTGTTTCGTGATGCAGTGATAGAAGGGAAGAAAGAAAATAAAGACGCTGTATATCAGTAGAAAAAGCCTTAGGTTGGATTTGAGTAGATTCTGTCCGTGACCATGAACCAAAGGCAGTACACCACAAAAACAGATGACTAGTTATAGTAGACACACCTTTCAAAGCAGCATTAACCAGCTGAGACCTTGACTGATCCTTTTCTGACTGGTTAAATAGACGTTAATGGAATGAGCTGTATGAGTTAATTACACAGGATAACAGATTTGAATGATGCTGTATTCAAGTCAGTGTGATGAACTTCAAACTCTGATGCCAGCCCAAGTCAACTCTTTAACATTGCTTAAAGAGGATCATCTAGCAAGATTTTATGAGCTATTGAATGTAAATAAGTAAATAAAATGATTAAATACTGTGTCTTTAGAAAAAAGTAAAGTGATATAATTTGACAGTGATGAACAGAGAGTCGAGAGCATGTAAAGCAAAGTGTGCCATTCTCAAAACTAATTAAAACACAATAAACTCTTAATATAGGTCTAGACAACACACAATTAGAGTAATTAACTTACAAAAATACTTAAAAAAAAAATTAACAGATGACTTTTTCTAAAGCCACTGTAAATATACTGTGTGTGTGTGTGCGTGTGTGTGTGTGTATACATATACAGTGGGTACAGAAAGTATTCAGACCCCCTTAAATTTTTCACTCTTTGTTATATTGCAGCCATTTGCTAAAATCATTTAAGTTAATTTTTTTTTTCCTCATTAATGTACACACAGCACCCCATATTGACAGAAAAACACAGAATTGTTGACATTTTTGCAGATTTATTAAAAAAGAAAAACTGAAATATCACATGGTCCTAAGTATTCAGACCCTTTGCTCAGTATTTAGTAGAAGCACCCTTTTGATCTAATACAGCCATGAGTCTTTTTGGGAAAGATGCAACAAGTTTTTCACACCTGGATTTGGGGATCCTCTGCCATTCCTCCTTGCAGATCCTCTCCAGTTCTGTCAGGTTGGATGGTAAACGTTGGTGGACAGCCATTTTTAGGTCTCTCCAGAGATGCTCAATTGGGTTTAAGTCAGGGCTCTGGCTGGGCCATTCAAGAACAGTCACGGAGTTGTTGTGAAGCCACTCCTTCGTTATTTTAGTTGTGTGCTTAGGGTCATTGTCTTGTTAGAAGGTAAACCTTCGGCCCAGTCTGAGGTCCCGAGCACTCTGGAGAAGGTTTTTGTCCAGGATATCCCTGTACTTGGCCGCATTCATCTTTCCCTCGATTGCAACCAGTCGTCCTGTCCCTGCAGCTGAAAAACACCCCCACAGCATGATGCTGCCACCACCATGCTTCACTGTTGGGACTGTATTGGACAGGTGATGAGCAGTGCCTGGTTTTCTCCACACATACCGCTTAGAATTAAGGCCAAAAAGTTCTATCTTGGTCTCATCAGACCAGAGAATCTTATTTCTCACCATCTTGGAGTCCTTCATGCGGGCTTTCATGTGTCTTGCACTGATGAGAGGCTTCCGTCGGGCCACTCTGCCATAAAGCCCCGACTGGTGGAAGGCTGCAGTGATGGTTGACTTTCTACAACTTTCTCCCATCTCCCGACTGCATCTCTGGAGCTCAGCCACAGTGATCTTTGGGTTCTACTTTACCTCTCTCACCAAGGCTCTTCTCCCCCGATAGCTCAGTTTGGCCGGACGGCCAGCTCTAGGAAGGGTTCTGGTCATCCCAAACGTCTTCCATTTAAGGATTATGGAGGCCACTGTGCTCTTAGGAACCTTAAGTGCAGCAGAATTTTTTTTTGTAACCTTGGCCAGATCTGTGCCTTGCCACAATTCTGTCTCTGAGCTCTTCAGGCAGTTCCTTTGACCTCATGATTCTCATTTGCTCTGACATGCACTGTGAGCTGTAAGGTCTTATATAGACAGGTGTGTGGCTTTCCTAATCAAGTCCAATCAGTATAATCAAACACAACTGGACTCAAATGAAGGTGTAGAACCATCTCAAGGATGATCAGAAGAAATGGACAGCACCTGAGTTAAATATATGAGTGTCACAGCAAAGGGTCTGAATACTTAGGACGATGTGATATTTCAGTTTTTCTTTTTTAATAAATCTGCAAAAATGTCAACAATTCTGTTTTTTGTCAATATGGGGTGCTGTGTGTAAATTAATGAGGAAAAAAAAAATGAACTTAAATGATTTTAGCAAATGGCTGCAATATAACAAAGAGTGAAAAATTTAAGGGGGTCCGAATACTTTCTGTACCCACTGTGTGTATATATGTATATATATATATATATATATATATATATATATATATACAGTATATATACACTCACTGGCCACTTTATTAGGTACACCTTGCTAGTACCGGGTTGGACCCCCTTTTGCCTTCAGAACTGCCTTAATTCTTCATGGCATAGATTCAAATGGATGCATGCTTTCATGTTCTTTATGCCAAATTCTGACCCTACCATCTGAATGTCGCAGCAGAAATCGAGACTCATCAGACCCGGCAACGTTTTTCCAATCTTCTATTGTCCAGTTTTGGTGAGCCTGTGTGAATTGTAGCCTCCGTTTCCTGTTCTTAGCTGACAGGAGCGGCACCCGGTGTGGTCTTCTGCTGCTGTAGCCCATCTGCTTCAGGGTTCGACGTGTTGTGCGTTCAGAGATGGTATTCTGCATACCTTGGTTGTAACGAGTGGTTATTTGAGTTACTGTTGCCTTTCTATCATTTCTAACCAGTCTGCCCATTCTCCTCTGACCTCTGACATCAACAAGGCATTTTCGTCCACACAACTGCTGCTCACTGGATATTTTGTCTTTTTCGGACCATTCTCTGTAAACCCTAGAGATGGTTGTGCGTGAAAATCCCAGTAGATCAGCAATTTTTGAAATACTCAGACCAGCCCGTCTGCCACCAACAACCATTCCACGTTCAAAGTCACTTAAATCCCCTTTCTTCCCCATTCTGATGCTCGGTTTGAACTTCAGCAAGTCGTCTTCACCACATCTAGATGCCTAAATGCATTGAGTTGCTGCCATGTGATTGGCTGATTAGCAATTTGTGTTACCAAGCAATTGAACAGGTGTACCTAATAAAGTTCAAAAGTTTTGGATCAGTAAGACTTATATCACAGAAATATATTCTGAAAAAAGTATATTAAAATAGAAACCATTATTTTATATTGTAATAACATTCTGCAAGATTACTGTTTTTTTCTGTAGTTTTGATCAAATAAATGCAGCCTTGATGAGCATAAGAGTCTTCTTTAAAAAACATTACAAGTCTTACTGATTTAAAACTTTTGAACGGTAGTGTATATATATATATCTGTATCTATTACCTATTATTACCAATGTTGAAAACCATTGTTCTGCTTAATATTTTTTGGAAACTGAATATATATATATATATATATATATATATATATATATATATGTATATATGTATATGTATATATGTATATGTATATATGTATATATATATATATGTATATATATATATGTGTTTATATATATGTGTATATATATATATGTATATATATATATATATATATATATTCAAAATTATTTGATGAACAGAACGTTCAAAAGAACTTTATTTATTTGAAATATAACTCATTTATAAGAGTGTAAGTCTTTACTGTCACTTTTTATCATTTTAATGCATCCTTTCTAAATAGAAGTATCAAAAAAATTAGTCTGATTGCTTTCCAATGTCAAATTAAAGTGTTTTTTTCTTAATTTGCACTTACCTTTTAAGTTTAGAAAGGCACAGTAACTTTTTCCAACAAGTTTGACATGTTTTGAAAGGCAACTCGACAATTCGTTAACACTCTTTATACATTTTCTGAACATTAAACACTCTTATACCATAGAAATAAGGTTTCCATTTTATACCTGGCTCTTCTATTTCAGTGTGTACTGTGTGTGCAGGGCAGGTGTGTAGTATTTAATGTTGAAGTGCAGTATCTCATGTCAGCCCTGTGTACGTTTGTGTATGTTTAAATGTGTGTATGTTGACAGATCAGCGGAGAACTCCAGCATGTCAACTGATGTGTGGTTTGAGTCGCTGAATTAAGGAGACGCTGTGACTTGCATGTAACAGTGCTGATGTGTGTTTAGCAGAGAATACATGGTGTGCAGATTCTTTTAATGGGAAAACGTTTTACTACAGCAGTTACCGAGCACCCTACTGAGGGCTCACTGCCGTCACAGCATGATACTGTCTCTGAGTGTTTGTGTATGTGGTTATGGGAATGGGAAATGGAGGAATTTATTGAAAAGGATTTTTTATTCTTTAAGAATGGACAAATAAGTCTATGTTTTGTTCTCTATCTATCTCTCTCAGGTGGTCGAGTTGGTTCAGTTCAGTCTGATGCTAGCAGCAGTCCTACAGAACATGGTCATATGGGCCAATCTCACCCCACGTACCCTGTAGGACCACAGGTGAGAACACACATCTTTTCCTCTTACACAATTTCATGAACGTGAACATGAAATGGCATTCACAACCCACTTTACATTTGAAATGTGACATTTCTGAGTGAAAAAAATAGTGCAGGTCTTGATTTTATCCATTAGCAACTGATAGGATCATGAAAAGTGGGTGTTACGTACTAGAATGGAGCCAGACTGAATGCGAGTTTGCAAAATTAGGCTAGCATTATCCAAGAGTTACTCCCCAACGTGGACCTGCCTGACTAACTAAAACTAGCTTTGCTACTAACTTAATGTTTTTCCATCACATAGCGGTAGCTCAGCTGTTTTCAAAATCATACTTACTGTACTTACAGTCTACTTTTGACAAAATCAGAAATCAGAAACAACTGTATTGCCAAGTTTCTTTCACACACAAGGAATTTGTCTAAAAAAGTACAGACACAGTGCAGACATACATATAAATCAAGGCAATAAAATGAAATATTGCCTTGAGAGAGTAGATATGGAATAGATACAGAATAGACAATAAAATTAAAATATAATACTATGGGCCAGATTTACTAACAGCTTGCGCCAATGCAAACCGTCTTTTGGCGTTAAAATAGTACTGTCAGGATTTACTAAAGCTATACAGTGAAGAATTAGCACTGAAAAGGCTTGGACAGAGTTATTTTTGCACTTGACCTTATTGAATATGCATTTGTAGGAGTTTCCCTTTCAGACGCAAAATTTATGGGAGGAGAGTATTAAAATGAATCATGCAACGCGATTTATGTTTATGCTTGTCAAATTACTGGTATTTGCGCCTTTATTTAACACCCAAAAAAAGCATGTCTTAAAGCAGGTGCTAATTTGTGCTGCTCTTGGTAGAGTGCGCTGGTAATTATGGAAACGATCTGGCTGCATCTGTGTTCTTTTATGTGTCCATTGTCAGTAAATCACATGCAGAATTTTCCGCTCCCATCGGTGCTTTTATGGAATTGCGCTATAACGCTAATTTGCCCTGTTTAGTAAATCTGGCCCTATATGGTAATACAATTACAGAGAAAAAATATACCAATAGACAGACAAAATGTTCCACAAGTAGTGTGACAAAACCTGACATTAATGGGTCGACAGATATATATATATATATATATATATATATATATATATATATATATCGCAAAAGCCACTATATCAGCTAATATTTGTCATTTTTTAAAATTATTGCTTTGGCTGATGAGTGTTAAAAGTTTAATTTTAAGGACTTTAATTTTGACTGTGCCAAACTTTTATTTTGAGATTGCTGAGAATGCATTGAAGATCCTGTGTGTCCTGAGCACAGACACACAGGACCTCCCATTCTCTGTCTTCATTATTTTACTGTCTTTGATTAATAAATTATTAGAGAAAACAGTTAAACAAAGAGAGTAAGTGCTGTATGAAAAATAAGCATTTGCCTTTCTGTTATTAGTAATAGAAAGACAAACGGCAGATTTGTGAATCAGAATCTAACCAAGTCATATAAAGGAATGATTTGTTCACAAATCGGACATTAATGAAAACTGTATTGGGAAAAACTGTATAAAGAATAAAGAAAGTTCTACATGTTTGGAATGACATGATGGTGATTTGGGGTGAACTGTTCTTTTAAAAAAGTAATGAAAGATCATTTTTGATGACTTTGTGATGACTTTAAGGAGTATACCATCCAACTCAACACCTAAACAATGCCCCAGTAAAGCGAACACATATGCACATACTTTTAGAAAATCAACTGTGGTCTTTTTTAGGATGTGTAGAACAAACAAGCTCTTTAAAGAGATGGAGAATGATCATTTTCTGTTGCCATATCCAGCTCAACATGTCGTAGCGATGTCCAAGCCCTTGTCTTCTCGTTCCCCTGAGCTCTGCCTTAATAGATGAACCCTGTCAGGACAGTCCCACAGAAACAAACACTTTTCAGCCACACTGCTCTCTCCCTGTGCCATGGCCAATTCCCTTGTTTCTGGATCAATATGTTTTGATGGATTCTCACTCTAGAGACGGATATTGTGTGCACTGCCATTACGGAACTGGATCAGTAAGAGGGCAGTTAGCCCTACATGGGTCCAACTCTTTCCTGTGCCTTTGGCTTCATTCGCACACACTGCTATCAGTCTGATTACGAGTAATCTTTCAGCGTTTCCTCCGCTGGGCCGCTCCCTCCGCTCTTATTAGAAAGAGGAATGGGATGGGGGGTGGGTTAGGAAAAGAAAAGGGTAATTTAATCCCAAAAGCCAGATCAAGAAGGTACAGAGTGTTGCTTATGGGCCAAAGGGTCTTGGGGACACATATGGTTCAGTATTGATTCTGTTAAAATGAGTTTTTTTAATGATTTGTCTCTTTCAATCATGTCTTAGATGCTTGACTATTAATACACTTGTCTTATTGTGCAAAATTCATCAAACTGACTTGCTTTGCGTCTGAAATTACTTTTTTTTGAGCAACATTTCACGATTCAGTTTAACCCTGATGGATAAGATCAAGTCCCATTTTCTGAATTAATAACTCAGAAATATCTTATAATACCATTTTAAATGCTTTTAAAATGTCCATTTTACCATTTTAAAAACTTGGAATTTAATAATTAAAAATAATTGCATTTCATAGATTATTTTTCCAGGTATAGTTTGCAGTATCTTAAAGTACCATTTAAAATATGGTATATTAATACAGTAATTATTCTGTATGATTTTATATATCAACATTATCATCATAATAAAGTCACTATCATCTGACACCATCATTATGATACCAGCAGGATACTTTTTTTTTTTTTTTTTTTTTTGCAAAAGTTACGTTTTTCTTCATATAAAAAGTTGTTTGACAGTTGAATTTGAGTGTATATGCAAATAGTTGTATATAAAGCAAGACAAATCTATACCAAAAGAAACTAAATTTTACAATACGAAAAAAGTACCTTCAACATTTCTCACATTAGCACAGTTTATTCACTATAGTTTAGAAAATGGTAATAAAATATGACAAGAATTTAGAATTAAACTGTGTCAGAACAAATTCATCTTGATAATCACAAATGAATTACAGTCAAACCAAAATTTATTCAGACACCTTCAAAATTTCTCACATTATCACAGTTTATTTGCTATAGTTTAGAATATGGTAATAAAATATTAGAAGAACTCAAGAGTTCAGCTGTGTCAGAACAAATTCATCTTGATAATGTCAGATAACTTTGATAGAAAGGTATGTAACAAAACATGGTCAGGTCAAAGTATCAAATCAAATTTTTAGTCCCAAATTTGCATAAATTTTACTGGTAGTCCACTGTATGAAGAATTTTTGGGTATAATATGTCACAGTTTACTTTATTTTGCTATCCTCATTTACATAAATGAACTATAGTGTCCTGCACACACTAGTAAAAAAAAAAAAAAAAAAAAAAAAAAAAAAATATATATATATATATATATATATATATATATATATGTATATATATATATATATATATTTGATGTCTGAATAATTTTTGGTTTTACTGTATATTTCAGAAACAGTCTTGCAAACTATTAGTGTATTTATCACAAATATGCCATGATATCTTTGAAAACTGGTGTATGTAAATGGACATTTAGGAGCAGTGAGGTGGTAGCGTGACTTAAACATCCCAAGGTTATTTTGAGTGAGGAGTTGTTCAGCCATTTTAAAGTGTGTTTTGATCCTGGGGGATCCCATTTCACAGACACGCTGGGGTTCAGATCAGTTTGTCAGCTGCCTTGTCGCTTAGAGAGAGGGCTGATGGGAAAACGATGTGAGCTATTAGTGAATCTAACACGAAAAAAGAAAGAGAGAAGAACCGTTTTTCATGCTGAGTCAAGGAGTATATGGCCCTCCCATGATTCCTGACACAGACATTCTGCTGGACCCAGCACAGTAGTTTTGCTCCCTGGCAAAAGTCCATGAAAATTATAACAATTGAAGTTGTATTTTATTACAGTTAGATTCCTTGTATATAGGTGTTTTTGTGGATGCATTGTGGAAGTCAGTTCTCATCATGTTCACACAGGTGTCTGAGCAGTAACTACAGGTGTGATTCACATCATATCACATTAACTATGAACATGTCCCGCTAATGTTTGATGACCAGAAAGTCTCCAAATTCTATTTATACAGTATATCTTATATTTTATTATGATCAAACTTTTTAAAATGAATTAATTTAATAAAAAGTGTTAAAATTTATTTATTAATATTGGATAAAATAATAAAAGATTTATATCAAGGAGCTATTAGTCTATTAAGTGGGTGCAGTCTTTTGCTTTTTTCCCCATTTTTCTCACTAAATGTTTTGTGGTATTCACATGACCTGCTTAAAATGAGGGAAATACTATAAAATTTCACTTTTTAATTTTTATTATTATTATTATTATTATTTTATTTATTTATTTATTTTTTTTTTACATTTTCTGTGAGCTAAAATATTAACATGATTTATTTTATGATTGGTTACTGAAAAATATAAACTCACAAATAAAATAAAATTACAATAATAAAAAATAATAAAATAATAATGCAATGACAATTAAAATTTTATTTTTTTGTTTTATACCAAGTCTTAAAATGACTGAAAAAGTCCTTTCTTTCAAAGATCCTATGAATTAACAAACATATCTTCATATTAAATGAAGAACTTTTAATACTTCTGTTATCTTGCATCATTCCAGATAGACGTCTGTATTTTATAAAGTTTCTCAGCTTTCAGTCATTCATCTGGTTTTAGTCATCTTCAGACTGATGGAAGCTGTTCAGCTCTGTTGTTTAGGTCAAGTGCCCTTTTAATAATTTCTTCAGTTCAGTGAGTGGAGTTCAGAATGGGCCATTAGGAGTTAGTTGATTTGTACGAAAATGCCAAACCCGGTGCTATAGAGAAATTTCTTTCTTTTAAAGAATTCAAACAAAGCCACGCCAGAATAGCTGCATTTTTAAATGTACAATTACCTACAGTCCTGAAATAAACAACATGTAAAATGTCAGTCTTAGAGGTTCTTCTTAATTTAATCCTTCATTTATAAATTGAAGAACTGTCTACCTGTGTCATAAATATTTTGTCCTGTATTTGCTTAAACATGGATACATCAGTTTGTCAAAGTTATGCCAAAGCCTGAGCTCAGTATATACACGTTTGAGGTCAGTAAGTTTTATTTTTTTTTTTTAAATAAATTAATACTTTTATGCAGCAAAAATGCAATAAATTGAAAACAAATTATAATAAAGACACTAACAATATTACACAACATTTCTATTTGAAATAAATGCTTTTATTTTTATTTAAGAATCATTAAAAAAAGTTTCCACAAAAATGTTAAGCACCACAATTTAACATTTTCTTCAAATAGCATATTAGGAAAGGAAAGGAAAGGAAAGGAAAGGAAAGGAAAGGAAAGGAAAGGAAAGGAAAGGAAAGGACGTGTAGAAAGATATATTAGAATGATTTCTTAAGCATCACGTGACACTGAATCTATCAGTGTCACTTAAGTATCATGTGACTGCAGTAGTGGCTGTAATATTTCACAATATTTTTATATTATTATTTTGGTAACACTTTAGAATAGGGAACACTTATTCACTATTAACTATGACTTTTCCCTCAATAAATTCCTAATTTGCTGCTTATTAATAGTTAGTAAGGTAGTTGTTAAGTTTAGGTATTGGGTAGGATTAGGGATGTAGAATAAGGTCATGTAGAATAAGGCATTAATATGTGCTTAATTACTACTAATAAATGAATAATTTTCTAGTAATATGCATGCTAATAAGCAACTAGTTAAGAGACCCTAAAATAAAGTGTTACCATTATTTTATATTAAGTTTTACTGTATTTTGAACAAAAAAATGCATTCATAGTGAGCAGAAACATATTTTGAAAACTAAAAAAATCATACCGACCCCAAACTTTTGAATGGTAGATTATATTCCAAAACCTCAAGAATATATCAACATATGGATTTCTTAACAGATTTATTCAAAAAGTAAAGATTTCATGCATCATGTGGACACAGAGGCAAACCAGGCAATGTCATTCACTTTGAGATCGAGATGAGATGCTGGCAGACAATCTTTGATTTTGTGCCTCAAGTAACCGACATCACACACACACACACTTAAAACAGCAAGATTAAGCATATGTCACACATCTTTGTCAGAAGACTCTTTGTTGTCATCCTTTGAGTGGTTAATTGAATTTTTTTAGTTTTTTTGCATTCTTTTTATGTCAGTGTTTAAAGTGAATGAAATGGCAAATGACATCTCTCAGTATGTTCTATAAGAAGGGTTTTTGTCTTTTTGACAAATTCCTTTTGTCTGTTTGTTTTTCCATTTAAATGGAGAAAGAATATTTAATAGTGTTATTTTATGCTGATTATCAATTTAAAAGTTTGTTATAAATGAAATGTTAAAGCAATAAGTAAATCCTTGTCTTATCATACAGAAATCAAATGCACCAGTGAACCACTTACTGTACAGTTTGAAAGTTTTCTCTAGAACCTCCCATCCTGAAAAAAAATAATGCTTGAATAATTGCACTTTATATCTTTTATTGTCATTATATTCCATGCAATTCCATGCATTTTCTGTATTCATAAATTAGGAAAAGTGCAGCTTGTCAGAAATTATGAAACTGCTTCTATACAATTATGAAACTCTCTATACAACTAAAAAGTCTGAGACACTGTTTCACACTGTTGTCAGTGTACAAATTCGTCATTGAAGAAACAGTGCTTGAAAAATAAGACTTGGATGAGAAAGCCTTCAATTATAAAGTTGACTGTACAAGAATAAGCCAAAGAAGCAGCGATAAATGCTAATGGGGTTGATGATAACTTAGCCTGTGTTTTTGTAAGTGAGAGAGAGAGTGAGAAATTGCTGACTTGTAGGAAGGAGGAGCAGGCTGTGTGGTAGCTGTAAGCTGTAACACAGACAGGCGTTTTGTACAGTAGAGGTGTAAAACAGTGCTTGGGTGAGCTGAAAAGAAAAATGCTCTGGTCTTCTGCAGGAAAAGCATTTGATTTGTCAGACCCAGTAGTGGGTTTTGCTAGCACACAGCACTTTTAGCAAATATTGTCCAATTCTCAACACTAAGTGTTTTGGCATCAGTGTTTTTCTGTATTTTCTGCTAAATTTGGAGATTTTAAGGGAGATTTTAATTTTTATTTGCATTTCAAACTGGAAGATAAAATTCATTATATACATATAAATATGTCAATAATTTTAAATAAAACATAAAATTATTAAAAAGAACACCACTTTGATGCTGCACAGTATATCTTAAAAAAAAACTTCACTAACTTCCTGTTTGTTCTCTCTTTCAGTCTTTGTTGGTTGCTCAGCAGCTGGCATCAGCGGTTAGTGGAGTGATGTCCGGTGGAGCTCCGGGCCTGAACCAGCCCATTCTGATCCCCTTTAATGCTGGTGGGCATCTGGGTGGGCAGCAGGGCCTGGTTCTGTCTCTGCCCACTGCTGCCAACATACAGGGCCTGGTGGCAGCCGCTGCTGCTGGTGGCATCATGACACTCCCTCTACAGAATCTGCAAGGTATGAGTCCATATTGAAACAATGAAAAAGAACTGGTCTAGAAACAATTTTAACACATGGAATTAAATGAAATTTTGAAATTTTGAAGTAGAAACACTAAAATAGTATTTTCTTGTAAAATGTACTTAAGTAATATTTGTATTATTTACAACATTAGATTAGATTAGATTAGATTAGATTAGATTAGATTCAACTTTATTGTCATTGTGCACAGTACAAGTACAGAGCCAATGAAATGCAGTTAGCATCTAAACAGAAGTGCAAATAGCAATGTATATTAATATATGTATATGTCATATACAGTATATGTATATACATTATTGTTGAGAGTGCAAGTAATGAGGTAGAGAAACAGAGACGAGCTCAATGCAAATTGCTGTAAATATAACATAAGGTGTAAATGAACAAGTATAACACAGTAGGTGCATTATACAGAGTGAGGTATATCAATAGTGTATATTTCTGTATGGCCAGTGACCATAACAGTGCAAATGGCATTAGGAGGTAGAAATGTGCAAGGAATGTGCAAAATATCAGGAGACATAATAAGAAACATTGTAAGTGTGCATAGAGGATCGGATATTGTACAGAGCATATTTATTTATTTTTTATTTTTAACACTTGTATGCTTTTGATGGCAATAAATAAATAAAAATTATGAGCAAAAAAAAAAATAAAATGTAATCTTTTTTACAGTGTAATGTGTCAGCATGAAGTTTTTTTCTCTCTGAATTTTAATTTACATCATTTATGTATTTATTTATTGCCATCAAAAGTATCAAATGTATACATATAGGACTGTAGAGCACAAAAACAAAGCCAAAGCACAGACATTTTGGGCAATTTAGAAATCCCGGCCTGGACATGTTTGAGAAAAAAAGGATGCATGGTCACCCTTTCTGGCCAAAGTTTGAATCTCAGGTCATATACAGTATGGACATTGTTATCATTATTATTATTATTATTATTATTATTATTATTACTATTTATTATTTATTTATTTAAATCTATAAATTAAAAGAATAAAAATCTACAATCTGCTCATATTAAAGAAATTGTTATATAATTGTGTTCAAAGTACCATCAGAGCCTGTAAAGTCAAATTCAAGTCAGGAGATATCCTGAAAGCATACTTTATTCTACAACATTCAGTCTTTAAGTTTGTTGTGTTTTTAGGACTCATAAAAATGGTGGCATCTCAAAGTAGTATCACCCCATCCAAATAGCATGCGTTTAAGAAAGTGCTCGGAAAGGCCGAGGACAGGAGGATCAGAGCGATATAGGCGGGGAAAGTAGTTCACATTCATTACAGGTCAGCATTTTGCAACGAAGCGCAAAAGCACTTTAAGGCTCTTTCTTCTTTCAGTAGGAGTATTCACTAGCATGCTTGTGTCTTCTCCTCTTTACCTCTATCTCTTCCCCTCCTCTTTGCTTCCGTCCGCGCGTCCATACTTCTCCTCGCCTTTTAAACTTTAATGCACGAATGTTCTCTTTTGATCATAGTTGTAAATGGTTTTCATTTTAATGTTTAAAACATTGTCTCTTTTATACCATTAGATTGAGGGGTGGAAGGGGGAAACCGTCAGTCATAAATCTTAGATGAGGTGCCTTCTCTAATGCCTGACTAAAAAATGATAGGTTATAAATTTGAGTGCATGTAAAATAGCACGTTTTCCTTTTTTGGAGGAGGAGGAGGAGGCTGAAGATTAAAATAATGCATGGCAGGAAACAGGTTGTCCTGAAGAGATGGATAGACGGATGGCTAAAATAGTGGGATGGAGAAGAAGTCTCTAATGGACACAAACATGCATAAATAACAACATGCGTCAAAGCACGACTAGGCTTTTAATAAAGATTCACATGGGCTAAATAAATATCTAAAAATTCCCAGAATTCCCTCAGTCACGATAATGTGCCTGTGGGGCCTGCTTCACATTTCGAAGACTCTCTAAAATGGACCCTAGAAAAACATTTTATGTTGGAGAGAATTTAAATGATCTATTAATTGTCTGTCTTAAACTTCTAGGGTTTTAGCTGGACATTTATTTTTATGCTTGTTTGGCAACAGTGTTGATTTTTTGTGTCCATTGGAGACTGACACAAGCTATTAGATTGCATTGTGTCCATTGGCATGTTTGTGTCCATTAGAGACTTCTTCTCCATCCCACTATTTTAGCCAGTCTTCTTTTCATCTAAATTTGTTTTTTTAAAAGTCTGAGACTATATTGAAAATGTAGGATTACGAATCTAATTTAAACTTGGTGTAAATAAAGTATTAGTATTTAGTAAGTTTTTGTAAAAAAAAAAAAAAAAAAAAAAAAAAAAAAAAAAAAAAAAATATATATATATATATATATATATATATATATATATATATATATATATATATATATTTACATTTTTATTTTGTCACATTGCATTGCTAAAATATATAGGTAAAAAAATTAAATAAAAAAGGTAATGGCATAAAATAATATTAATAAAATGATTGTTCTAAAATTCAATATTTATAATTTTACACAAAAGGAGGACAAACCAAATAATAGGACATTTTGACATTGTCAGTTTGTTGTTAACATTAAAAAAAATTAAAAAAAAATAAAATAAAATGAAATAAAAAGTTAAACTTTTGAGTTAAATTGATATTCTGATAATACAATTTGTAATAAAGACTAAGACTAGTCTGAGACCACTATCCTGAGCATTTAAAGGAATAATTCACCAACGAATGGTTCATGTTGTTCCAAACTACTGTGACTTTCTTCTGTGAAACATTTTGAAAAAAGTGTTTTTTTCTTGATTATGTTTTGTTTTTTTTGTTTTTTTTTAACACCATGCATTTAAAGTCAGTAGGGTCTAAAGTTGTTTGGATCTCAACATTCTTCATATTATCTTCTTTTATGTTCCACACAAGAAAAAAGTAAAACTGGTTTGGAATGATATGACAGTGAGTTCATTTTTGGGTGAACTGTCCCTTTAAGTTCTTCTTGCACTCAAATAGTGAACATTGACATTGTGTTTATCTGTGGTGCAAATACAAACAGAAAAGTGCTCGTCCTAAAAAAAAAACAAACAAAAAAAAAAAACCCAGTGATAAACTAGTGTGACTTATTCTGACTAGGCCTCTCAGTTTTAGACTCAGAACCTGGGGGATTCTCTAAGGGTGTAGTGTCATGGGTGTCATGTGACATTAAATGATTTGACTGTGTCTGCTCTGCCTACAGCCAGTCACACAGTCCCACAATCCCCCCCAATCCTATCCCATCATCCCCCCATTGATGGAGAGCTGCTGGCACAGCACTTCTGCCAGACAGTCTTAGTTGAGAAGTGAGCTCAGCCCCGCAGGCCTGATTAATCACAACCTGCTGAGATCTCCACCTCAAGCACCAAAAAGACACATAGATCAGTGTGCTCATGTAGTATGTTCTAATTAACTCCAGATCAAACACTTGGCTCTGTTCAAAGGAAAGTCAAAGAGACGGGCCACTTTCATAAGTTTTAATAGAGAAGTCACACTAATGAGGAACAAATAAGATCTAATAGCTTGTGTCAGGGTGAGAATTCAATTAAAATATGTGAAGTTTAAAAAAAAAAAAAGTGGTAAAAAGTCATTTATGATGTAATTGTCTTGTGATGTGTTGTCTTGCATTATGTTACATCAATTCCATTTCACCATTTGACCCACTGTCAGAGCAATATACCAATAATTTGTGCATTATTGCGTAAATTAAACAAAGACAATAGAGTCCTGATGACATCATGCATACAGCTATATATTCCTGAATATGGATGGGAGTTGTGAATAATGATAACATAAGGTTCTGTTTGTCAGCATAAATTAACTACATTAGTTAAGGTGAACTAACAATGAAAAGTTATTCTAAAGCATTTAATGATCTTCGTAAATTGATACAGTAATTTCAACATATAGTGCCCTCCATAAGTATTGGAACAGTAAAGACAAAATTGCTTTGTCTGCTGTGAGTCAATACATTTGCAAATATGATTAAAAGATGAATATGAGACAAAACTACAGAATGTCACATTTTATTATTAGGTCTTTCGACGCATACATGTTTTACCAAATAAAAAGGACGGCACTTTTAGAGTTCATCCCACTATTTGATGTGAGCATAAGTATTGGAACAGTTGCCTCACAGGTCTTTCTAAGTGATCAGCTGTGTCCTGTTACATTAATTCTTCAGATATTAAAAGCAGGGAATGTGTCGTATATCCATTACTTCTGCATTCTGAATCTTGCATTCGATGATGACACACTCAAACCAGGATGAAGATGAGGGAGCTGACTCTGAAAGAAAAGCAAGGAATTTGGATGCTAAAAGAAAAGAGGAAGTTAATTAGAACTATAGCAAAAACAAAGGGCATGAAGAAATCAAGAGTTTGGAAACCATCAGTAACATCAGCAACCAACCTGATTGACTGAGAAAACAACAGTAGTCGATGACAGACAAATCATAAAAGCGGTGAACACGAACCCTAACGGTGAACGTGTCTGTAAAATCACCAACAACTTCCAGAAAGCTGGGGTGATGCTCTGACAATCTACTGTCCTCAGGAGACTTTGACACAGAATTACAGATGCTACACAGCAAGATGCAATCCTCTGACCAGCACCAAAAATAGAAAGGCAAGATTAGAGTTTGCAAAAAAGCACAAAGGTGAGCCAGTAGAGTTTTGGAACTGAGTTTATGGACCAATGAGACAAAGATTAACCTTTATCTAAGTGATTGGAAAGCATAAGTGTGGAGAA
This sequence comes from Spinibarbus caldwelli, assembly GCA_039654775.1. NCBI lineage: Eukaryota > Metazoa > Chordata > Actinopteri > Cypriniformes > Cyprinidae > Spinibarbus > Spinibarbus caldwelli. The sequence continues at coordinate 16,468,561 of CM077263.1, forward strand.
AAACGGGAACTGCAAATGATCCTAAGCATACAACCTCATCAGTAAAGCATGGTGGAGGTGGTGTCATGGCATGGGCATGTATGGTCTCTAGATCAGGACCTCTCAATTTTAATAATGACTTAATGTATGATGACAGAAGCAGAATATATTTGGAAGGGTACAAAACCATCTTGGCTACCAATATTCAAGAAAATGCCACCAAACTCATTAGAAGGCACTTCATATTGGATCAGGACAATGACCCAAAACACTCTGCCAGTTGAGTCAAGGAGTTTATCAGGGCAAAGCAATGTAAAGTCTTAGATTGCCGAATAAATTTCCAGATTTAAATCCGATTGAACATTAATTTCACCAGCTGAAGAGGAGACCAAAGACAGAAACTCCCCAAAACAAGCAAAAGTTGGAATTGGCTGCATTAAAGGCTGAGAAAATGCATTTCAAAGCATAAGACCAAGAGTCTGGTGATGTCTATGGGTTGCAGACCCACTGCTCTGATTGCATGTAAGGTATCTGCAACAAAATATTAGCTTTTAATCTTTTACATCTGCCTTAAATTCAACTGTTCCAATACTTATGCTCACATCAAATAGTGGCATGAACTCTAAAAGTGCTGTCCTTTTCATTTGGTAAAACATGTGTGTGTCGAAAGACCTAATAATAAAATGTGACATTCTGTAGTTTTGTCTCATATTCATCTTTTAATCTTATTTGCAAATGTCTTGACTCCACAGCAGAGAAAGCAATTTTGTCTTTACTGTTCCAATACTTATGGAGGGCACTGTATGTGTGTATGCACACACACACACACACACACACACCACACACACACACACACACACACACACATATATATATATATATATAAAAGAGTCGTGGCCAAAAATATCGGCACCCTTGGTAAATATGAACAAAGAAGGCTGTGAAAATTAATCTGCATTGTTAATCCTTTTGATCTTTTATTTAAACATTTCACAAAAATCTAACCTTTTATTGGATAATAAGAATTTAAAATGGGGGGAAATATCATAGTGAAGTAAATACACAATTCTCTAATACACGTTGGACACAATTATTGGTAACTCTAGAAATTCTTATGAGTAAAATATCTCTGAAGTATATTCCCATTCATATTCACAATTATGAACATGAAATTATCCAGCCATGGCTTCCTGTTTCACAGAAATATAAATAGGAGGGAAAACAAAGCCCAAATTCCCTTAATCATCCATCACAATGAGAAAAAACCAAAGAATATATTTCTGATGTGCAGCAAAAGATAACTGAGCTTCACAAATTAGTGAAGTGGCTTTAAGAAAAGAGCTAGAGTAGTGAAAATTTCCATTTCCACCATCAGGGCAATAATTAAGAATTTCCAATCAAAATAAAATGTTACGAAACTGCCTGGAAGAGGACGCGTGTCTATATCGTCCTAATGCACGGTGAGAAGGAGTGTTTGAGTAGCTAAAGACTCTCCAAGGACCACAGCTGAAGAATTGCAGAAAATAGTTGAGTCTCGTGGTCAGAAAACCTTAAAAAAATGGTCAAGCAGCACCTACATCACCACATGTTGTTTGGGAGGGTTTCAAGAAAAATTGTCCTAGCTCCTCCAAAAACAAACTCCAGCATATTCAGTTATCAGACACGACTGGAACTTCAAATGGGACTGGCTTCTATGGTCAGATGAAACTAAAAAATGAGCTTTTTAGCAGCAAACACTCAAGATGGGTTTGGTGAACACAGGGATAAAAAGTACCCCATGTGTACAATGAAATATACTGCTGTATTTTTTGATATTGTGGGCCTATATTTCTGCTGGAGGTCCTGGACATCTTGTTTAGACACATGGCATCATGGATTCTATCAAATACCAACAGATAAAAAATCAAAAAGTGACTGACTCTGTTAGAAATCTTATAATGGGCCATGTTTGGATCTTCCAACTGTACAATAATCCAAACACAAACCTCAAAAACAACACAAAAATGGGTCACTGAGCAAAAAACCAAGCTTCTGCTATGGCCATTCCAGTCCTCTGACCTGAACCCTATAGAAAATGAGTGAGGTGAACTGAAGAGAAGAAGCACCAACATGGATCTGGGAATCTAAAGGGTCTGGAGTGATTCTGGATGAAGGAATGTTCTCTGATCTCTTGTAAGGTGTTATCTAACCTCATCAGGCATTATAGGAGAAAATTTAGAGCTGTTAAACTGGCAAATGGAGGTTTCAAAAAGTACTGAATAAAAGGGTGCCGTTAATTGTGGCCAATGTGTATTAGAGAAAAACATTTATTTCATAATGATATTTCCCCCCATTTTAAATTCTTATTATCCAATGAAAGGTTAGATTTTTGTGATTTTTTTTTTTAAATAAAAGATCAAAAGGATTAACAATGCAGATTAATTTTCACAGCCTTCTTTGATCATATTTACCAAGGTATTTTTGGCCTTGACTGTATATATATGCCAACAATGAACGATTGTATTTTTTATTAACTAATGTTAACAAAGATGAAGAAATACTGTAAAAATGTATTGAACATTGTTGGTTAATGTTAGTTGATGCATTAACTAATGTTAACTAATTGGACCTTATTTATTTAGTCATTCAGGTTTTAATTCCTCTTAACGATTGTGGTTTCTTAAAGGTTCCATTTAATGACATTTAAAGAATAAATGCTTGGGATAAATAATTGTATTTGTTGATTTATTAGCTTATTAGTTTATTTATTTGTTTATCTAGCTTAACATTTCTTTAAATGTGCCAGAATTAGCCTATTTTTATATCTGTAGTCCTGGATACAATGTTACAAAGTCACCCTAAAATGGAAACAACATTAAACCTACAGAATTATTAACATTATGAACTTAAAAAAAACATCTTAAACATTTTTTTGCAAAAACACACTTTTTAGAGGTGATAATAATTGGCCTTAATAAAGGGATATAGTTCACCTTCAGTTGCTGGTCCCCATTGTCTTCCATGGAATGGAAAATAATAAACACCATGCAAGTCAATAGGGACCAACTGAAGGTGAACTATCCAATCAAATAATAATACTGAACATATTTTGTTCAATTTTTTAAAATACTACTTTGATACACTGAAAGAACCAACTCAGAGTTATTCATTTGGGATTTGGACTACACTAGTTCTACTACATTAGTTGGAATACACTAGTTGATACTTCCTGCAGCTCAGTCAGTAGATAATGGCACAAAATATTGACTTCTTGAACACTCTTCCAGTCTGCCATTGGTCAGGCAAACATATAGCCCTGCCCACTTTTTGTTGGTATTAACATATGAATAGTTTATATATTAGTTACCAATATTTATTCCAGCACAATCTCACGTACTGTAGTTCCAAACCTGCATGATTTATGTGCAGCTTAGATATTTAGAAAAATGTCTTGTATTTTTTGGACTATACAATGGAAGTCATCTTTTTTTGTGTGTTCTGCAGAAGTCATACAGGTTTTGAAGGACATGAGTGTAAGTGAGGCCAGAATTTAAATTTTTGGGTGAACTAACCCTTAAATGTGAAAAAGAATTACATCATTTTAAAGACAAAAGTACTTATATAGAGCCCTTTATAACATCATTGCTCACCTTTTCCGAATTAGGAGACGTCTGCCTCGCTGTGACCGTCCACGTGAGCGCGCTGAGCAGAAGGCTCAGTGGTGCGTATGTACACCCGCCACTGCGTCTCTGCACTGATGAATGGTCGTCACAGCGATGGGGCAGCTTCATGAAGTTCGGCACGGTCGTCTAAATAAAAGCCTGCGCTTGCGTTACTCCGCGCTCATTTTAAACCCTGGCGCCGCTGTAGCTTGTTATTTTGTCAGGAAGATTAATGTCTAGACATGTCAAGTAAAGAAAGTGAATTTCCTCTTGAACACTATGTGTACGATTCCAGCTGTAACTTGAGCAGAATAAGAATCAGCCTCATGTTTGTTTGTCCATCAGACTGTAAACATGGTGTTAGGAATGGAATTAATCATTTATATTTAGAAATGTAGTACATTTAGGAAAAAGATTGGATTGGAAATTATAATGTGAATATATATGAGGTTGGGTTGGTGTTTCAAAAAATATAGCAAAATGAAAGGGTGTTTGCTTGACACTGTGACATTTCTTTATGCCACAAATAACATTGTTTGATTTCATTTGACTTGATATGAGACTTAATGATATGATTTCGCTGCTTTGAAAATTACAAATCTCTCTGTTGTGCGTTCCTACCATATTCTGTCTCATAACAAACCAAATGACAGAATGTGCTTCTCCTTACATCAAAGCATCTTTCAATAAGCTGCAGAACGAAAATAACATCTACGTGGTTGCTCATCAGCTCAGAAAGCCTCAAAACAGGCCTCTTGCAAAAAACATAAGGGTAACCCTCAGATCATGAAATAACTGTCTTTTCATGACCTATGAAAAGGCTTTTTGGAAACATACTTGTAATACGCCATATTTTCCCTAAAGAGATGTAAGGCAAATGAAAGATCAGTGCTACATTGTCAGCCTACTTTGAGTTAATGCAGAACAAATGTATACGCGGCCTCTTTCATATTCATATTGTAAGCTGCCTGATCGGAGCACATCAGAACCTGCAGCGTAGCGTGTACGGGGGAAGGAGTAGTGCGCGAGAGTGCACGTTCCCTTTGCAAGAAACATAAAACGGCACTCAGGGATGAGGAGTAATTGCCTGAGTCTCTCTGCGCTCGTAGGCTAATGAGGAACCATGTTGGCTCTAATCACAATACTGCTCCTCTGTCTCAATGAAAGAGCAGTTGTAGTCTCACAGGAATCCCTCTCCTGTCAGACCGGGGCATCGCTTTAGACTGAGTACTGACACAGATGGGGAACTTGAAGCTGCTAACTCACTTAGTTTAGCTAAAAGTAGCCAAGTCAAAGAGAAATTCGAAGCCTTAAGGGTGATAAAGTTGCACACGGGAAAAAGACAATAGAAAGCTCATAATTTGCTAGCGATATGTTTGTAACTAAAGTAACAAGAACTGTTACTCTTGTTGTATTTAAACAAAAACAAAAAAATAAATAAATAAATAAATACTGCAGGTGAAAGTTAATTTGAGAGACTTTCATTTAGTTTAGAGTCAATACTTGCTAAAGGAAAGTTATCTGCTACAGCAAATGATACCTTCTCTAGAGAATGTGGGTTTACAACTCTGACAAGATGATAAAAACTTACTTCGTTTTAAAAAAAAAAGAAATATTAAGTTAATATTAAGCTAATTTAAATTAAATTAAATTAAATTTATAACACATGTATATCTGTATATCTCAAAAAGTGTTGTTTTATGATCATTGAAGACACTTTAAGGCACTAGCTTCATTAACTGGTTGTTGAGTGAACTGTCCATGGTGCTGAACTTCATGGGTATTATGTACTGTAGATAGAAATGAAAACAATAAAAGAAAGAGGCTTCATGTAGCCTGTATAATTTGTTATATTCTGCCACCAAAAATAACATTTTGATTTTTATGTTTAAGTAGCATGACATACTAATTAGTTTAAAATTACTAATTAAAAAGTTTTGGGATGGTAAACTGTATGTTTTTGTCTTATGTTTTAGTCTTTTATGATAACCAAGGCTGCATTTATTTGATCAAAAATTGTTTACAATCTAAAATAATGTGTTCTGTTTTAATATATTTTAAAATGTAATTTATTTCTGTGATGACAAAGCTGAATTTTCAGCATCATTACTCCAGTCTTCAGTGTCACATGATCCTTCAGAAATCATTTTAATATGCTGATTTGCTGCTCAAGAAACATCTATTATTATTATTATCATCAGCGTTGAACATTCTTTGATGAACAGAAAGTTAAACAGCGTGTATTTGAAACCAGATCTTTTATAAAAGTCTTCACTGTCACTTTTCATCAGTTCAATACATCCTTCCTTAATTAAAGTATTAATAATTAAAAAAAATAAAATAAATAAATAAATTTAAAAAAAAACACTGACCCCAAAATTACATTAATAAACCTGTTTACACAGAAACGGGTCCATCCATAGAAAGTTCATCTATTTAGAACAGTAATCCAACCACTAAAAAGACTATTTAGATCTTTACATCTCAAATAACATTTTCGTATAATGAAATTTTTAACAAAAATATGAGCTGCACATTTTTGCTTTTAGACCCTCTTAAATGTCCTAACCCATTATAAGTGCATTGCTATAAACGTTCTTCAGTCTGTAAAACAAGCAAAAATCAAGTCAAAATGATTGTCTGTGGTAATCAGCAGCATGCCACTGATGCTGTCCATGGAACTTAACTTGTTTTAAACTCGTTTATTATAAAATTGGACATTTCTTTCTTTCTCTATCTCTTGGTTTAACTTAAAGTACTGTATTCCCAGCATGCCTTCCACATTGTCCTTTAATGTTTCAAGTTTGAGGCAGTTGTAAGACGATTCATAGGGAGAGAGTCGTATTAAATAAAGAAGAGTGATAAAATTGCTGGCACCCTCATACATTTCAAAGCTAATGTGACTAGCAATGCACTAGCAGCACCTGCACACAGACTTGCTGTGGTAATTTGATTGATTTGTTGTGACAGCAGCCAAATAATTGAGAGTGAGAGGTGGTATGAGTGTGTGTGTGTGTGTGTGTGTGTGTGTTTTAGGGGGGTTACACCACATGTTCTCCAGGAAGAGACAAAGATTCTCATCTGCCGCTTGCTTTGGATATTGTTCAGTTTTCTTTTCTTTCCCACTGAGTGTGATGCCAGTTGACTGCATATGACAGTGGCTTAGCCACAAAAATAACACAAATCGTAATGTACACATACGCAGTGAGGTTGGCCCACACATATCCAGGCGCTCAAACAGAAAGCACCTCACGTCACAAACGTTAGACTTCACTGCACAAAGTACAAATACATTTTACCACATCACACTCAAATGAAGCATGTGCACACACAAGAAATGTTAGCGTGTTATAGCATGTGTTTTTGCAGGTTCTTTTTTCTGCCAGAATGATACATGTACATAAAACATCATGTCATTTGGCAGTTCGTTTAAACTTTCTAAAATGTATCACAGTTTTCTCAAAAATATTAAGCAACACAACTGGTTTTTAACATTGATGATTGTCACACCCCTGGACTGTTTTGTTGTGGTTTTTGCTCCCCATGTGTTCCCTGTGACCCAGTTTCTCCCCAGTCTGATTGTGTTAATTTGCTCCAGGTGTGTCTCCTTAGTTCTTTGATTGTCCTGTCTTTAAAAGCCCCAGTCCTTTCAGTTAGTGTTGGTCGGTCTTTGAATGTCTTCTTGTGTTCTATGTTCCCTAGATGGATTATTAAAGACTCTCAGTTTTTGTATTTACCGTGTCTCCTCGTTCCTGGCTCCAGCGATCGTGACAATGATAATAAGAAGAAACATTTTGAGCACCAAATCAGGATTTTAGATGAAATTCTGAAGGATCATGTCACGTGACACTGAAGAATAAATGAATGGTTACTGAAAATTCAGCTTTGCCATCACAGGGATAAATTACAATTTAAAATATATTAAAATAGAAAACAGTTGTTTTGAATTGTAATATTATTTCTTTTTTTTACTGTATTTTTGATTAAATATATTCCAAAAACATGAAAAAGTCATTCCAACCCCAAACTTTTTAACAGTAGTTTATATACTGTATGTACACATTATTTAGTTTTTAAGAATTTATTAAAGTTATGAATGGTAGAAGAAAAAAAAGTAGAATATGAAAATCATGTTAGTGAGTTGATTGAAACAAGGATTGCATTCATTTAACATTTATTTTAATGCATATTTACATACGCTTATGTGTGTAATTGCACAATGATTATTACTCATTGTGTTCTTTTATCTTATAGATGCAGTTCATAAGTGGTCCATCATGTCTGTTCACATTTAGCCATCAAAATGGATGATTTTCTATGTTTTAATCAGCTGATTTTTGATAGTTATCAACATTTTGTTGTCTGTCACACTGAATACAATTATTAACTTTAGTCCTGCTAAACAAAATAAGACCTAACTGAATCAGTTGTGCGTGTGAATCGTTAAGGGCACGGAGTGTCCTTCGGGTGTCAAGTAAAATCGAGCTGTTAATGTTTGACATATTGGTGGCGTTTGTCATCTTGAAATGGCTTCACCAGCTGCCTGTCCTGCCACATACTGTTCTTTCTTGCATGACTGGTGGCATTGTCACTCTGTTTAAACTGAGAAAAGAGGAAAAATCCCCATCCTCAGAGAAAGAGAGAGAGGAAGAGAAATGGAGGGGGGTGTGAAGGAAGATTGGAAAAGACAATAATAATGGTAATCGGATATGGCTTTGTCCGTTTCGATCGAGGAGGCCACATTGCTTCGGCCCTCCTGTGGTAAAACCAAAAGAGACACACACGCCGAGACCCGGGATGCAGAGCGGCCCACATATACAGTATGCCTCTGTGATTCTGCTGGGATTTAGCCTCCCTCCACTCATCCATGTTCGATACATATTTTATGGTAATTGCATCAGTCTACAAATAATTGGGAAGTGCCAGTAATGTTTTTTAAAGGAGTGAACTGGCAGTTTTCTCTCCCGATGAAGAACTGGTGCACGGAGGCCTGAAATAACTTAAGCCTCTCAAACTGGCATTAAATTAAACCTATCGTTTAGAGCGCATTCACCGCACCTCCTCCTAACCCCCCCAAACTGAGACTACAGCTCTCTGGAGGTAGAACATCTGAAGCAAAGCCACATGTTTGTGCTGGCAGAGTCCAGCCCTGCGCCCATGTTCACTCAGATATGTAATGAAAGAGTAGGAGGCTGTTGGAGTAAGGGATATACATACATCCTGCAAACTGCTCAGGACACACTAGACATGGGATTAAAAAAAGCTATAAAAGTAATGATGGAAGGAGGTGGAGGAGGAAGGTTTGGGAAATAATGGAATGAGAAACTGTAAGAAAAAAGATTATTGTGAGTGTTTCGTAATGTTTTCGTAATCCAAAGAAGTCGTCAAAACTAGATTTATAGATTTGGATTTGGATGTTTTTCTGTGCGAAAGTTGCTGCCATGATGCTAATGTGTTGTGGATGGTTGCCAGGATGGTTGATAATGTGTTCTGAGTGGTGTTTAGTGTGCTGCTATGCAGCTTCTGGGTGTTTCTTCAACTTAGTACTTTAAGGGTTGATTTTTCTTAAAACAGTTTTCTTTTGTTATTTTTGATATATGAAATTCACATTAAACTTTCTTATTTGGAAACATATTAGCATGTCTTTATTATTTGTATTTGCTGCTTTATAAATATTTTAATCGGTTTTAATCAGACAGACATTCAACCATGAAATATGAATTTTAACACTAATTAAAATGATTTATTATTATTACTTTTGGTCCCACATTATATTAGGTGACCTTAACTACTATGTACTTACATCAAAAATAGGTACAATGTGCTTATTGTGTTCATATTGTATTGCAAAACACTTTTGCTGTTGTTGAGGTGGGATACAGGTAAGGTTAGGGACAGGTTTGGTAGTTTGGGTAGGTTTTAGGGTGGGTTAAGGTGTAATTTTGTCAAATTACGCCAAAATATTTAATTGTTTGCAATTAGGCATGGTGAGACAATAGAGTTTAAAAATCTGTCAAATTTAACCACTGTCATTTTCACCACAGAATACATTTAAATGCATAATTTGAGATTTGGTGGAAATGACAACTGTGGTGGAAATGTTCTCGACTTTCAGAAAACAAAACTGACTGAATTAAAAAATAAAGAATTCTCTTGTGATGTATGTACTGTATGTACACTGTTACATTGTTAGAGAAATTTTATGTTTTAAAATAACTAAATAACTGAATTAAAATGCTAAAAAGTACAATAAAAAAGTAAAATGCAATCATAATTTTAATATATATTTTTCCCGTCAACAACTATTGTTTTTACTGAAGAACATACAGTTCTCAAAACTTTTGGAATCACACATTTAAATGTGGCTAGTTAATTTAATATATATTCCAGTTTGTGATAATAAAACGTTTGAAAACAAGCAATGTCATAATTACAGCAGAAATACCAAGAAGAAATATCTGAGCCTGTACCAGTGTGGGTACCACTGGCTTAGAAAAGTAATGGCACATCTCTCCTCAAGGATTTATGCCCTGAAGTCTAATACTTAGGGCTAGTGGTTTGATAAACCAGATAGGATGCGTTCTGAAGGCCTTGTTTAACTGCTTAAAGCCAAGCCTAGTCATTCAGCACAGAGGTACTATATTCCTGTTGTAATTTTCAGTACCTAGTCCGCTATCTTATTAAAATCCTTACATAGACTTCTGAGACACATTTCATAGGCTTTCTGTTGTCAAGCTCTGGAAATGGAAATTGATTAGTGATTTACATGGTCAGTGAGGGGAGCATGAACTGACGAAACATTGTAAATGAAATATTAGAGTCAGAGCAAGCAGAAGGCAAAAGAGAGATGGTAATCTGTGGGGACTGTTATTCCTGTCTGGAAGAACCGGGTAGCATTTTTACATTTATCTGGGTTCTGCATGACTCGTAATGCTAATGGTAATTTCATGGGAGTGAAACGGAATGAAAATGGGGTTATCACACTCCACTGACAATGTGCGATTGTGCTCTGTCACAGGACCTCGTAAACCATATTTCATTCTTTTGTGAGTGTGTTTGTGTGTGTGAAGTGCATGTGTGTGTAATATGACTTACGGCTGAAACTCCCCTGCAATTTACTGTAAGAACTCAACGTTTTGGCTGAAACAATTAGAATGAGAGTGAGAACAAAACGCGTTTGGATGGCGATAGAGAACTTGCTGTGACCTATACGCCTTCTTGTGTGAGTAAATGGTATTTTATGTAAAAATATGATAATTAGGCTTCTTAATGGATGAAAACAAAAGAATGTTTGGGCCTTTGAGTGGCACACATCGCTTTTATTTAATTGTAACTGAAAAATCACACTGCATTTCGCCCTCTGCGCAAAAAAAGTCAAGTTTGGCATTGTTACAGCTCCCCGGGAAGTTTTAAAGAAAGTCCAAAAATGCGTAGGTGTTCAAATGAATTTTGCTCTGGCCACTTATGGCTTAAAAGAAGAAACATTTTGTCGATAAAGTACAGTGAAATCTCCAAATGAAAACAAGTGTATTGAATGTCCAAAATGATCAATAGCAACCTCGCAGCTTGTCATTGCTGACTTACAACGGAATCAATAAAAAACCTACACAAATCTGGTTTTGTCATTACGACTGTGCCGTTCAATCCATATCTAAAAAATCAGCCTATCAATACACATCAAAGAGCGTTTTAATACAAGTGCTATAACTTTCTCTTTTCCTCTTTCGCTTAAGCCGCTGCAGGTATATTAACAATTCAATCCATATAAACCCCGCAAACGTATTTTAATAAGGATCACTATTCAAGCCGATAGTGAGTGACACATGATAAGCATTTCATTTGTCATTTCATATCAGATGAAAAGCCTGAATATGAGAGGGTCCAGAATGTGACCCTTCGGTCGGGTGAAGGTCTATATCTCAGATAACGCCGTTCGCCCTCTTCTCTCGGAAACACAAGATGCTGTGGTGATTTCTGACATGGCAGATGGTGCTGAAACCAAGCCTTTTTGGAAGCGGCAGACAGGCTAAAAGCTATCTGTGGTTTCTAATTGCCATCTCAGGGCCTAATTACCTTAATTAATAGATGTGCTTTCTGGGGAAGGGCTTCAGATTCAAGGGTCTTCTGTAAGTGTTAAGGGGCCCTAAAAGGCCCCAGAGGAAGGCAGGCTGGAGTGTAATGGTCCCTGAGGGCTCCTTGCTGAAAACACAGCAGGCCCATCAGGGTTGGATCATGTAGCTGGTAAGTAGACCACAGACGTGAGAGAAGAGGAGATATCGTCACATTAAACTCCTACATCTTTCACAAACAGGGCCGAGTGTTGGACACTGCTGGAAGAGGAGAGGAGGAGGCTGAGGGCAAAGAGACACACTCAATGTGTCATTTTGTCCTCAAACATGGAACTTTTCACCCTCTCAATCTTTCTTTCTCATGTCTTTTTTTTAATTTCTGTCGTTCATTGTCATTCTGTCATTGTTAATTTTCTTCTGTATTCTCTGTATTTTTCTCTTAAAAAGGTTCTACAGCATTCAAAATCGTTAACATTGTTTTGTTATTTTTTTTTGTAATCACAGAATTTCAATAGATACAATGGAATTTAAGAATTTTAGAATTTCCATTTAGAATTTCCAGGCCTGGAAAAGTAATTAAAGTTAAATTACTAAAATTCTAAAACATGGACATTTCAATAAACAGTATTTATTTATTTTTACATTTCTAAAATATTTATTTGGCCAAAAAATTGCAGTTGTGAGTACAGATTTATTTTAAATAATTAATAAAATCTGTATGTAATCAATCATGGAAAAGTCATTAAAATTAATAATAACATTAATTAGAACTAAATTAATTATAAATAATAATAATAATAATAATAATAATAATAATAATAATAATAATAATAATAATAATAATGTATTTTTTAAAGTCAGTTTAAAATTAAAAAAAAAAATAATTGAAATGGAAAAGTCAATGAATGTACCAAAGTTGATACTATCACTGTACCATGGTACCGCTACAGTACTTTCTTTCTTTATTTACTTTTTGTGTGTGTGTGTGTGTGTGTGTGTGTGTTAGACAGTAATGTAAATGTTAAAGAATATTGTGGCATTCATTATCTTCTACTTTATCCTCTGTATTTTCTATGTTAAAAAAGTTTCCACAACAGAGAAAACCATAATAACTGTTCTATTTTAATTTATTGTGTATTTTTTATTTTATTTATTCTGGAAATTTTGTAAGTTTAAATCTGATCTTTCATTTAATATTTTCTACTGAAAATTCTCATTTGAGATATTTAATGTTATGATAATGTGCTCTTTTTATTATATTCTCAGAGGAAATGATGACCTTCACTGACAGAAAGTCCAAAAGATCGGCGTCCACATAATGTGTGCACGGCCTGTGTGCATTACAGTATTTCATCATGATAAATCTCCTCTCTATGAGCCCTACGTGTGATATTAGCCATGGCAAGTTCTATTTGCTTTCCCGGCCTGGGCAGTTAATGTTAAAAAAATGGAAAAAGCAACAACGTCCATTAGCTAATAGGAAATCCGTTGTGCTTCCACACATCTCAGACCATATTTCTTTCCTCTCCTTCTCTCCTTGTTAGTCTTTCCCTCCATCTTTTTTTCTTCCATGATTTCCACCCCCTTCTTCTTCCTCCTCCTCCTCCTCCTACCCATCACGCCCGTTGTCGGTGTCCTGCACGAGCGAGAGACACGCGTGTGTACGTCCAGGCCGCATACATTTGCTCTGATGATGTATTGTCCTGCTGAGGAGTTTCATTTACTGTGGCTGGCCTCTGCTGAACCTGTTGCTAGTCACTGAGCGTGATAAGCGCATAAGTAGCACGCCACTTCATTCATCATGTATTGCTCAGACCACTCAAATACCTCATAGGCCATGCAGGAGAGAAACTACTAAACCGACAGAAAGGATCACGGTGCTTTTTTCAAAAAGCTGAGGTCGTATTAAACATCATATGCTTGTGTTTTTTTTTTCTCCCCAAAGAATTGTGCAAGGAAGTCTGCTGTTTAAGATGTTGTTGCAAAACGGTTTGCGAGCTCTTAAAATGGTTCAGTGTATGTCAGGGACAACCACACAACAACGTACACAAATTTGTACACATTTGATATTTCGGGTTAATTCGTGTTTCGAATCAGCGGGTGACTTTTCTACTTGCGCTTTTACGCCGCATTGGGTTTTATTAAAGTGCATTAGGAATCACAAGCGGTGTCATGTCACTTAGAGCTCTACATTTCAACAGACCGACTGCCCGCGGGAACGACGCTCTTCTCCCCTTCATTCGGTAGCACGCAATAGTGCTTACATGCTCCGCGAGACAAGCAAACGGAATAATTAAAGAGGTGAAAGATAGTGGGATAAGGATTTAGGGCAAATCCTATTGTTTAAAGCCGTTTCATTCCATTGAAACATCTTTTTCTTTTACACACTTTCTCGGAGCCATGGTTTACACCCCGAATTGGTTTCTCGGTTACATGCGTACACATTCTGTCTTTTGTTTTCAAAGGCCAAAGCAAAGCACAGTGCAGGCAGCGAACAACAAAGACCTTATGATGTACGCGCATTGTCTTTAAATCACTTCATTTCGACGGCGCTGCCTGCGCAGCCTTGCGCTTATCAACTTCAGGAATGCTTCTGCGGGCGGAACAACAATGATATAAAAAAATGCATTTTTAATAGCAGGCAGAACGGGAGTGTAATCCTCAAATCTGCCTTTTCTAAAAACATTTCTTCGTTTCTAATGCGGATGGAATTGCTATCGAAATCAGACTTTAAATGAGGCTGTAATATGATGTGGATGGGCCAATTCTGTGCCGTCGTCCACCTTTCCTCGCTTTAAAAGTGCCCCCTCATTCCCCCCTCATGCTTTTACTGTCAGTCAAAGAGCACTCTTTCTCCCTGGCGCATCAGGGCCCGGCGGTATTGATTTTTCCACCCACTGAAACCACCTCGTGAGCATAAATTTTGCATTAGACACTAAGGGGAAAGCGGGCGGGGGAACAGGACCTCAGGAACTGGGCGCATGGGACAGTGAAGGCAGACAGGTATTGGCGAAAGAGACAGACGGAGATGGTGAGCACAGGTAATTAAAATAGGTGGTGATTGTAAAAAAAGAACTACACTAAGCATATTTAAAAAATATACTTAAGTGCGAACTAAATGTATGTTTTTGGACACTTAATTGCATGTTATTTGCAATTAATTGAACATGTATTATAGTTTAAATTTATAGTAAATGCAATTAGTTAAGCCTTAGAGTGTTTTATTGACTCTCTTAAGTAGGAGTACATCTTTAAATGTAATTTCATAATTCTGTTGCATTTAAAATATGATTAAAAACTGAAGAAAACCCTAAAATATAGTTAAATGCCATTTGTATTTAATGTTTAAATATATTTGTAATGTTGAACTAGAAATTAGTTCTTTTAAAATATATTAACTTCAAATGTAATATTGAATAACATACAAGCATTTTACTTGTGCTTTAGTATTTAGTCACACATCAGTAGGCCTACTTTAAAGCATGATATTAAAACTTATTGTAAGTGCATTAGGAAAAATCATATATTTAAGTGGCCTTTTTTTTCATTTATATTATTTGCAAGTACATTTTTTTTAAATATACTTTAAAGATTTGAAGTATAAGACAAGTTCACATTAAAAAGCACATTTCTTTTTTCACAAGGAGTATTTCCAGTTTTACTTGGAAATATGTCATATTAAATATGTAAAATGGGTTGTGAATAGGTTTTATGTATTACTCTAAGAAAGAATGCAAATAAATAGTTTTAAGTAGTGAATTTCCTCCCCAGACACTTTCTGAGGCTCTGTAAAAAGTTTTTATCATAAACTACTTTAACACCTTGTTCTCTCTGGAAGACAGCCCAGAATTCCTTTAAATCCCCAGCAGAGCCCATAGCAGTAATACACTTTGATCAGACATGCATGTCAGACGGGGGGCTTTGTGGTCTGATCCCAATACACTGTCCACTTCAGCGCTATAAACACTCAGGGCCTCTCAACTGCAGTCTAACCTCTTTTCCGTTTAGCACTGTCTGATCCCAGTCCAAATCGCTGATAGGGAATCATGTAATAATATCTGAGCTCCACTGTAAGCACTGGAGATGCCATCTGCTAAAGATGGTACACATTTTTTATTGATTTTTATTTTATTTATTTATTTTTTTTAAATCCAGACCTTTTCTTTGGAAAACTTTTTAAATAAGGTTTTTATTTGTTTTAACACTGCTGTGAATGCATTTTCCAGATATAGAGTATAAATAATATAATTCTAAATAATTTATCATTCTGTGGTATATACATATGATATATAATTTATTTGATCAAAAATACAGTAAACTGAAATATTTTTTGTACTGTATATATATAAAATATATATAATTTCACAATATTTCTGTTTTGACTGTATTTGTGATCAAATAAATGCAGCCTTTGTAAGCACTTTTATAAACATTAAATCTTATTGACTATAAATGTTCAAAAGATGGTGTATAAATAAATATTATTTTTAAAATTATGCATGCTTTTATGTAATTATTTGTATGTATACTATGTATAGAGGAGACTGGGGCTATTTTTCACAGAACTATATCTCACTAACTATAAGGTTCTGAGTGAAAAGCCCCATTACACAAATTCTGTAACATTTTTTTTTGCATGTTAGGTTCAAACATCTAGTTCAAAATCCATTTCTTTTCTTTCTTTTTTTTCTTTTCTTTTTTGCCTCTTCAGTTATTGTTTTGTCTTTCATAACTGTGTTACTTGCATTTAGCCTTTAAATAATAAATAATAACATTTAATAATGACACCCTTACATTTTCAGTGTCATGAGAAGCATTTAGTTTGTCAGCCAGCCCCAATTTATTTATCTATCTATTTATTTATTTATTTATTGCTCTGTATCTTACTAGGTTTGACATTCTTGCTATTCATTCCTCTTTGGTTTCTTCATATTGTCATTAGGTGACCAATTATAAAATTATTAGTAATTTCCAATAACCAGTTGTCACACACAAGAGACATCTCTTGTTCTGTTCCTTTCGCTTGTTTTTACACATCTTTCTTCCACCACAGTCGTTTCCCACAGAATTAATTAACTCAGCGTTACTCACTTTGCCCTTGTGATTGGCCTTTAATTCACTGCACAGCCTGTGTGTGTCTATGTGTGTGTGACTTCATTTCTCTGTCACTATTATTTCTAAAGTGACCTGCATCATTAAAATTTAGTAAAGTGTACTATTTTTAACATCAGTCACTTTGCCAGGTCTTTAACAGGATTAACATGTCAGTCAGTAAGATGTATCCATGCACATAATAGATTTTGCATTTTAATTGTCAGTTAATCTGTCCGTTACAATCTATGATCAATATTTCCTATAATCTAACTGACACAGATCAGTCTCAGACACACACGTTGTTGTGTTTGTCAGGTGGAAACCCCGAGAAGGTGTGTTGTATGGGACAGACAGACAGCATACTGTATTAATGAGAAAGGTGGATACTCTGCTTTGCCCTGCACATTCTCTTTGATACTAGAAACAAAAATAGTGCGATCACCCTGTCGGTTCTTGATGACCTCTGCGCTGACCTCTGACAATCAGGCGCTCCATGCTTCACACACACCCACACACACTTACACACATCAAACACACGACAGGTGATTTTTACACTGGGAGTTTGGCGCACACATGTACACTGGGTCACTGAGGTGAGGGGAATGAGCTTCTGTTAAACAGAGGCGTCTCTGTGATCTGTTCTGGAGAATTCTATTTGCTGCTACTTTGCTTGGGGTCTCAAGAAAAAAGGTACTAAATTGGAGTGGCTTCAGGTGCAGGAAGGGAAAGCAGAGCATCCATACGTCAGGCGGGTCACAGAACCTGTCAGGAAGGGCCTCAGCTTCATTTGTGTGCCCATTGAGAAGGTTGTCAGGTATTATTTAATAACTTTTGAGGGTCTGACAGGCTTTATATGTCTCCTTTTTGCCTTGGCTTATGGGAAAAAAAAAAGAATAAATAGTCAGGTAATCTACCTGTCAATTTATTTTTTAATATGACGTGATTTGAATGTATTATGACCTTTAAAAGAGAATAAGAAAAGCATATAGTCTGCTACAAATGTAGTTGCTTTGTCCAAAGGCAGAGCATTTATTTTTCATTCATTGATGTATGGTGGTGTAGTGCTGGAGTATTTTCTAATTTGGTAATTGTGTGAAAAACATATATTAATAATAATATTTAGAATAAAATAATAACAATTTAGTTAATATGAATAATATAATATACAATAAACATTTTTTGTAATATGTAAAAAAGTATGTTATGAAAGTGTTTTTATTTTTCCACAGTAATACAATTATTTTACATAAGTTTTACACACACAAAAAAAAAAAAAAAAGACATGGAAAAAATATAATGTACACTAATGTTCAGAAGTTTAGGATTAGTAAGGTTTAGTAATGCTTTTGAAAGAAGCCCACCAAGTCTGCATTCATTTGTTCAAAAATACAGTAAAAACAGTAATGTACAGTTAAACCGAAATATTACTACAGTTTAGAATAACTGTTTTCTGTTTGAATATAATTTAAAATGCAATTTATTCCTGTTATGGCAAAGCTGAATTTTCCACAGCCATTTCTTCAGTGTCACATGATCCTTTGAATCATTCTAATATACTGATTTGGTGCACAAGAAACTATTTTCAATGTTGACATCAGTTGTGCTTCTTAATATTTTTTTGTGGATACATTTTTTCCCGCCCGGAATTCTTTGCTGAATAAAAAGTTCAAAAGAGCAGCATTTATTTGAAAGTGACATATTTTGTAACATTATAAATGTCTTTAATATCAGTTTAAATTATCCTTGCTGAATAAAAGTGTTCATTTATTTATTAAAGAAAAACACACATGACCAGCATTTAACTATTTTTTTTTTTTTTTTTAAATTTAAGCTTTTTTTTAGATTTGCTGATAAAACATTTTAAAGTATATATTTTTATATCTCAACCCTGTATTATTCTACACTTTTAGTTGTGTAGTAAATGCTGGGTGACGAATGCCATTTTCATTGCCTTATTTTAGGTCTAAAGAAGTCTTAATGACCTGTGGTCCATATGAGAACTGCTAGATTCAATACATTACTGTTGTTGTCCGGCATCCTTGAATTTTCTTCATTCTATAGATGTGTGAAGTAAATACTGCTTTCTCTAGCTACAATGGGAAGTGGAACTGAATAGAACAATGCAATTGTTGCTACTATTACACGTTTTTCTCATTACGCAAGAAAGAAAGCGAGTTAGTTTTTTCCAGTAAAGTCAAGGTAGCAGTTGAAAGTGCTCTGGGGGCGAGAGTGTACATGACATCCAGGCTGGAAACCAAATTCACACCGTCATGTGTTATGTTACTATTGTTCAGGATGACTTTTATGTTACCATCCTAAAGTGTCATCTGCTCTCAACGTCCTTGTATTCTGTTCATATAAACATTCCAACGAAGTAAACAGCATTTGGGCTCTGTATTTGTGAATGTATTGTGTTTCAGTGTATTCAGACCTTTGCGGATCTGTCATTGCTCTTGCACCTGACTCTTAGGCTCAAGGTTTGCATCGCAGAAGCGTGCACTGCCTCTTCTTTCACGCGCAGAGTCCAGATCTGTTTAAAGGAGAACGGAAGGTTAGCAATGTTTCGTTGCGATATGACAGTTTATAAAGCACTCGCTCTCAACCACAGTTTTACCTGCAGCGCTGCCCATATAATAGGGCCACATGGGGCTTCTCTACAATCCTGTTCCTCTCTCTCTCTCCGTCTCTCTATTTGTTTTCCTTTTCTTTATATTCTTTTGTTGTTCTGTCTCTTTCTGCGGTCTCACGACTGCTGCGGGTGGAGACCCTCCCATCACCTTTGATCTTCCCCTTGGTTTCGATAATATTTTTGACAGGATTCAGGCTTTCTCGTTACTTCGTCCTTTTTTTCCTGTCCTCCTCCTATTCCTTTTCACTTATTTTCTACTTGTAGCAGCTCGCTCGTCTCCCTCTATAGTCGTGCGATGGAGCTCCATATATGTACGCCCTGTCAAGGCCTGTGAGACAACTTGCCCCAACATTTCAAGTGCGAATTGGACTCTTGGAATTTTCCCCGGCGCAGATGATATATATAATTCATGCTGGGGTGTGAGAGCGGTGTCAACGTGTCAGGCGATTGAAGAAATGTAAAAGTGGGCTGTTTACTGGTTGAGAGACACACTCTTTTTTCTTTTCTTCTCGGAGTAGGGGAGAGAGGGCTTGTGGTTCATCAGTTGTGATGCACGGGTAGCCACGCTAATCAAAGAAACGTCAGCACCAATGTATTTTCTTAGTTATCTTCTGGAAAAAAATGTCCTGGTTTTAATTATTCATCTGCATCAATTAATTATGGACACTTCTTGTCAAGTACGCTGTGCACAAACACATGCTTGACGATACATTACAAGTCTCGCTTTGTAGCTGAGCATCGATCCATTGTTCAGCTCTTTTGTGATTTTTTTTTTTTTTTTTTTTTTTTGGGATGTTTACACTTTGCTGAGATTTAAAAATTCCTGCAAATCAGAACAAATGACCCCTGATGTTAGTAAACTAGATGCTATCTATCTATCTATCTATCTATCTATCTATATATATATATATATATATATATATATTAGTACAGTTTAGAGGATCATTATCGCAAATATCCTAAATAATATTTACTTAAGTAAAAGAAATCTTCAGAGGATGCATTAAGATTATTTTTCTTATCACAATGGCAATTATTATTTTAAATTTATTTAAAGGGGTCATGAACTGCCTCTGTTTTTTATTTTGTACTCTTCTCTGAGGGCCACTTATAATGTTATCAAGATTTTTACATAAAAAAAAACATCATAATTTAGTAATAGGCTATTTCTGTCCTGTTTTTAACCCCCCTCATCAGAACGCTGCATTTGAATAGGCGTGGCGGATTGTAGACTCGGAAGTAAATGCCTAACGACATGATTGTGTGTGTTTGACAGCCTACATCCTTCATAGATGGACAGTGCTGTGATTTAAGTTAAAAGCGAACAAATACTACGTGTTACTCACACTTGTGTGGTGCGACATTACTGTCGGACCCAATGTAGTGGCACATCATCTTTCTGAAAATCCTGCGTCGAATTGTGCCTTCTTTGTAAACGAATCTGTGGTAAAATGAAGCGAACAAAGGACCAAGTTCTTACTGATGTGGTCTAGAATGTCATTAAAAGTAAAGTTCATCCACTCTTTCCTAATGTTGGGATCAGAAGGAACGCAATGCAAAGACTGTTTTTCTACAACTTAGCACTGCACAGCGTCTTGTTGTCTTTGGAGTGATCTTTGTGGTTTGATTTCTGCATAGACCTGCGTTTGCCTATTTTGTTATTTACACTACATGCGCAAATCAGTGGGCGGGGCTAAACAGGCGGTGATGTAGAAGCAGGCGATGATCTTCTTCTGCGGAGGCGGTGCTTATCCATGCTATTACATCATAAAGTGACACATTCCACAACCTGTCGTTTTGTCAAATTGGCTTCAATATAAGCTGTTTTTAGATGACCAGAAAGTTTTGAGTTCTGAAATTTACAGGATGCTTTTATAGTACAGTGACCTCTTATATATCAAAAGATTAAGGAAATTTTGATTTCTCAGTTCATAAAATATACCAAATATACCAAAATTAAGTGATATTTATGCTTACAATATGAACAAACACTTTTTGCCGATTACTGTAGGTAGCTACAAGTATTAAATATATATAAAATGAAATATATAATATTTTCTAAAAATATTCAAATACATATTCTCTGAAAAAAGTCATAATTTTAACAATTTTGCAGGAAAACATCACAAAAATATGGAAATGTTTTTTTTTGGTGTGCGTGAACAGGATCATTTGAGTCGCACCTTTTAGTAATATGGTTGTCAGTCTCAAACACTGTGTAGATTCAACACCTAAATGGATTCAAATATTGAGATATTGCAGTGAGTTTTCATCTCAGTCCACCAAAGGAGAACATCTTTGTGTATTTCAGTTATAACTCCAAAATTATGGTGCCCATAAAATGTACGTGACAGAAATTTTTCAAAAATAACTGTAAAGACATTTATAATATCACAAAAAGAATCTATTAAAAAATGATGTTCTTCAAATGTTCTCTTCATCAAAGAATCCTGAAAAAAAAAAAACTTTCATCAAGAAGCACAACAATTTCCAACTAATAATAATAAAAAAAGCAAATAATAAAAATGTAAAATATATTAAAATAGAAAACAGTTATTTTTTTAAGATTCTTCTTTTAAAAATGGTAAATAAAAAAATGGTAGTGTAGATCCTAAAAACAGATTATTTTAATTTCATGAAAAATTTGTTAGACTTGGTATTAAAACTTGTTTTCAGATATTATATCTTTTCATTATATTATATATATATTATATCTTAGCATTATTTTTCTAACCCATTGTCAGATATTTTTATTGTTGTTGTTTTAATACAGATATTTAACAAAATTTATTAAAAATCATTTAAAAAAGGGTTATGTTTAAATTAAGAAGAATCCTGCTTATTCTTCTATTAAGATGTACAGTTTAATAATAATAATTATTATTTTATATTAATAATTATTTTAATAATAATCATTTTCAGTTGGTTTTGTGTAATCACAGATCTAAAATAAAGAATAATTACAATTAATACTGTAATTTCATCTTTAAATTTAATGAGTTGTCATCTTGTTACATTCCCGCAAACGTCAGTTTTCCTGTTACAGGTCGTAGCTCTAAGGGCTTTTTAAAGGGGAGAGGCACATTTAAGAAGTGCAGTGAATTACTTTAAATGATGCCTAAGAGTCCTCAAGATAAAATGGAGGACGTTCTCTGACTTCAAAAGAGTGGACCATCTTTTTTACAGTACGGTTCTTACCTCGAATGCTTCTTGAAGTCTGCTTGGGCTGTTCAATAATTACAATGTACCAGAAAAGAGACTATGGCCAGCAATCAGTGATGGTTCTGCAATTACTGGCTAAGGAAAGCACTAAGTAGTACAAACACCATCATATTGTCCAGGCCAAGGGTTTATTTCTGTTTGTAATCATATTTTTTGTGACTAAATACATGATGCTTGTGTCTTTTAATTATTATTATTATTATTATTTTAATTACTATAAATAATTATTATTATTTAATTATTATTTTATAAATACTTGGCAAAGATCATGAAAGAAATCAACATCTTTCTTTCTCTTTTTCTCATCACAGCTACCTCATCCCTAAACTCTCAGCTCCAGCATCTTCAACAGCTCCAGCAGCTCCAGCATCACCAGCAACAGCATCATCATCAACAACAGCAGCAGCAGCAACAACAACAACAGCAACGAGAACGAGAGCAGCGTGAAAGAGACCAACAACAACGAGAACGTGAACGAGAGCAGCACCAACAGCTCTGCGGTCCAACGCATCTCCAGCCACCCAGCCATCATCAGCTCACTCCTCCGATTCAGTCACAAATCTCTGGACCTTCTCCAGGCTCCGCCTCCACCTGTACATCCTCCAATCATAGTTCAGCCCAGCCTCCCCAGTCTCCGCCCCCTCACAGGCAAAACCAATCACCAGCTCACAGCTTGCCATCACCTGTCACACCTCCTCTGCCACTACAGGTAAGATTAAAAAAAAAACTAACAAAAAAAAAAAATAAAATAAAAAAACTTTATTTTATTTTATTTTATTAAAGTAATTGGTGAATTTACTAAACACTTCCCCTTTAAAATAGTAATCACACTTTTCTGCATTTATGTTATTTTGCATCCTTTTTTTAACATTGTGTTTTAAATCATTAAAATAATAGGACAAATGCATGTATCATATAATAAATTAACATATAAAATAATGACTGTAAAATAATAACTGCATTGTTCTGCATATTTTTATTTTATTTTAGTGTTTACATTTATTTTATACCATTAAAGTAATTGGGTGAAAATAAAATAATAACCAAATTTTTCTGCATTTATGTTATTTTGCATTCTGCATTCTACATTCCTTTAATTTATTTATTTATTTTTAAATTTTATTTTAAATTATTAAAGTAATGGGACAAATACTTGTATGAAATAATAACTTTAAAATAATAACTGCATTGTTTTGCATAATTTTATTTTATTATTATTTTTATTTTTTTATACAATTAAAGTGATAGGAGAAATTAAAAAAAAAAAAAAAAAAAACACTTCCCATTTATAATAATAACTGCATTTTTCTGCATTCATATTATTACAATCCAGAACTTTTGGTGGTTTTGATGTGGAAAAAAAGGGAAAAAGAACAAACGCTTTAATGTGATATCAAAATAAAATCCTCCTATTACCAGAGAGCCGTAGCCAGCAACCTTCCTTGTATTGCTCCTCACCCAGTTCACCTCTTGTTTACACACTAAAAGTGAAGTTATTTAAAGCTATAATATAAGTTGACTCGTGATGGGGAGCAGCTCCAGAGTGCTGCATGGCACGGGGGGCAGTTGAGACCGATCGACTCAATGTAATGACCCCTAAATATGATGTCGCCTCACTTAAAGAACTCATTCTTCTACATTATTCACAACATGTCTGGAAGAATGGAGCTCTGGAGTGAGACGAGGTCTAGGATGAATGTTAGAGAATGGGGCAGTAATTCAATTGAATGATTGAATCTGTCTGGGGAAATCTTGGATATTACAAGTATTGTTTCTGGAGGAGGTGCCCGTTTGCCAAGCCTGTCCCTGAAAAAAAGAATGAAAATTGAAAGTTTATTGTTAAGAGTTTATCCCAGCCATCTTGCTAGCGACAGCAATAGACTATTATTGGAAATGAAGAGCTGTGGAATATTGAATTACGAGTAATGATGCTTTTGGTGTAACTTCATTTGAAACAATTTTATGATAATCACTTATTGACATGTTGTGAAAATGTATAGTATATGCAGCCGATTGAACCAGATTAGTTTTCAAAATATTTTATCTTTTGCAAATAACATCTTGCATTGGGAAGTCCAAAGAACCATATGCCAGTGTTGACTGGATAAGATGAGTTTGTTGATGTTTTATTTCATTATCTGTTATTGTCATGCAGGCTTATAAAATTGAAACAAACCCCACAGATGGCACACATGAATTGCTGTTGCTTCAGTTAGCTAATGTCTTTTAAAGAGGCTATGTCATATCAAATTTGGGTTGATCCGACATTTTCATTAATAAAAAAGCTTTTTTCGCAATGAAAATGTTACTTTTAGCACTCAAAACTTCCTCAAAATGAGCATTTATTGAAACTAATCTGCAAAAATGACTGCAACTTTGTCTACAACTCAAGTATGATAAGAACTTTACTAACATATCATATATGATCTGACTCCTTTAAATTTTCACACAGCTTGTGTTTTAAATTACAAATATAAGTGATATTTTCATATCTTACTCTCTTAGTCTGTCTATCCATCTGTTCCTCCTCTTCCTCTTCTCATCTGGCTGTCTGAGTTGGTCACTAATAACATGCCCTCCTCCCTACATGTCCCAGTGGTTTCATTTCGGTTTGAGAGAGGCCAGGGTCGCCTCTCCGTCCTTCCCCGCATTTATCAGCGTCACAACCCTTATTGCTCTGTGCTGTACCACAACCCCACTTCCCCTTCCCCCTTTTTATGGCTGCTATCAGTTTAGTCATTTATTTCACCTTCTGTCCCTCTGCCCAGCCTGTATACTCACCAGCTGTATCCTATGGGGCCCCACACTTAATGGTCTCCAGAGCCCAGAACTAGTAGTTTCCGTGGGATTCCTTAGGAAAGGCAAGCCATATATTTCTTCATTTGCTGTTGAAACACACCTGATTCGATCTGTCAAGTTATCATCAAGCCTTTCTGATACATGATTCAAAATAGAGTAAATGGGCGGGAGTGGCAATGGGGCCTCCAAAAGCTTGACTTTAATGCGTGATGTTGCCAGCTTCATTGGCTGGATGCATCCTCAGGTCTATATATTTGTGAATTGTCTTAAATGTGTATGATATGCCCACAGATTTTAATATTTATTTGTGGTTGAAGGTCATGTAGGTGTGTTGTAATTGTATCTGTTGTAAGGGATAATGTACAAGCAGTTAGTCAGTATTGCAAAAATAATGGCAGTGTTTCCACTGCCATTATTATCGGTTTAACTTGAAGATGTGGCAGAAATACATTACCATTGTTCAGTAGAATGTATGTAATAGGCTACTACTACTACTATTAAAATTATTAAAACCTTATTTTTAAGGAATAATCATACAATATTTCTTCAATGTTTTAATTGTAATATTCCCTTTATTTTCCAGAAAATAAAATTAGTTTAATATTCACTAATTAAAAGATAAATTAAATTAATGTTTTATGCCTTAAAAATGTAAATACACAACACAGAATTTCTGAGGGGAAAAAAACCCCATAAGGCTATTGTAATAATTGAAACTTGTTTTTATGCTTTCAAATAATTAGACATGCTAAAACACAGAATTTGGGGACAATAAAACATAAGGTTGGAAAAAATAAAACATTTCATAGGGCCCTAAATGTAATTTTTGTTAAACTTTTAATAAATTGATGTTAAATTGTTTAATTTTCATGATTTTAATTAATTAGACATGCTTGTTGATTAATAAAATTTAATTTAACCATTAGAAAGGGGTCCAGAAAAATTTAAACGTAAAAAAACAGAATCCCCCTCCCACACTGAATGGTTAGGAAGGTGTTTAGATTCCTCTAATACCTATACATTATTCTGCTTTTTACGTAGCTTCTTACAAAATAAATGAATATTGATACACAGCTCACTAAGTCAGTTAAATGAATTTAAATAACTTCTAATAATTTTCAAAGTCAAAGAAAATGTCCTTGATGATATTAAGACAGCCTTAGAAGCATCTTTATAAAGTTGAAATACTGCTTTAAGGATTTAAACCAAGGTAAAAAAAACTGCATTTGGACCCAGGACAGAGCCTTGAGGAACACCCTTCACCTGGGGTGTGTTAGTAAAACTTCTCTGCAGGTTTTTAAATATGAGGTCTTTGAGTGGGTGAAACACTTCCACTTACCAGGGTTTTGACCAAGGCAGAACTGCTTGAGGAACCAGGACAAAGCCTTGAGGAACACCCTTCACCTGAGGTGTGTTAAGAGAGCGTCTCTGAATGTTTTTGAGCTTTACTTTCTGGTTTTAACCCATTGGTCTATGATTAGATTTTACTGCTAAGAGACATATGAGATCTTCTTGTTAATCCAAAGAGAGATGGGCACCAGAGAGGACAGCATCATTACATTGCCCTTCACTGTGTGTGAGAGTGAGAAAAAGAGAGTGATAAGTGTGCATGTATGTGTGTGTGTCAGGAGGGGTTTGAAGTTCCCGCTTCATGAGGGTCCACATTACCACTTAACCAATGTGATTGTGTGTGTGTGGCAGGGTTTGCAGGCTGCCTCTCCTGTGGGGCTGGAGTCGTAATTGGGCTTATGTCTATGTCTGCTTGAAAAAGTTATAGCATACTTCACCAGAGCGCTGTTACTAGCCTTTAGGGACAGCCACAGTTAGACACTGCGAACACCTAGAGAATTTTGAGAATCTGTATTTCCAGGATCTGTCATAATTATCCCTTCTGGTCACACAGGTACCACCCCGCCCTCTCGGTTTCTCTTGCCTCCCATTCCTCTCTTTGGGTGTAATCATTTTAGTAAGGGAGGGCAGACAGGTCTCTTATTATCTGAAGACACCTAAAGGCCCAGATAGAGGCCTTCTGTTGCTGAACTGACAACATGACAGCGTGTTAGCATCCCACTCTGATAATACCACAGTCAGTGTGTCCAGTGTACGAAGCTAAGTGCTCACCGCCTGCACTCTCTCTCCCTCTGTCTCGCTCTCATTTTTCTTGTCTCATCTTTTTCTTTATTTGGTCAAAAGTTCAGACAGTTTTTTGTAAATCTCTGACCCTGAGTTCCTTTAGACAGTTCAATTTTATGATTTTCCAGTAACATTTTTTCTGTAGGCAGTAATGTTTTTACACTGATTTCAGTGGAGATTCATGCTTGTTTCTTTATTTTCATCCAACTACAGTCTGAAGAAACTAGCATTAATAATGGCAACTGTTACTTAGCCTAAATTTGGATGAATTGTGGTAACATCATTTAAACTTGTTTTGTAACATATAATAAATGTATAAAATTTATGAATAAACCATTTGTCATCCATTCGTTGAAACAAACTGATTTGCTACAAAAAATGTAAAAAAAGTACTGTCTATTAATTATCTACTTTCTCCAAAAAAGTAAAATTTACACGTTTAACTTCCTTTTCTCTATGGAACACAAAAGAATTTATTCTGAATAATGCCTCTGAATAATAAAGAATATATTCTGAATAAATGTTTTTTGTCCCTATGTTGTTTCGGACCCCATTGACTTATTTTATTATTTATAAACTTATTTTATTTTATTTATTTATTTATTTCAAAATATCTTCTTCTGTGTTATACAGGTTTGGAATGACTCAAGGGTTAGTAAGTGATGATAGAATTATCCTTTTTTGGTGAACTATTAGTACCATTGCTACTTTTATTTAGCTACTCCACAACACGGTTATCAAAATATTACCATCACAATCATTTAATCCCAAAGTTTAAAACTTCTCGTATCCATCTTCCTTTCTGTTTTTGAAAAACTGTGATTCTTTTACCTCACAGCAAACTCTCCTCTTGAGAGGCAACATTAAAAAAAATGAAGCAGGGGCGGTAGAGACAGGCTGTTGTGACGACAACCAGACGGTGGAGATTATGAAATTTGCCTAAGTGTGTTAATTGGCTGATTAGCAGGGTGGCTGGATTTGCAGGTGCTGATTGATTGGAGCGACGGGGTTTCTCCACGCTGAAGGGACTCGGGGATTTGTGGAGGAGGGGGCAGCTCGGTAGGCAAGCCGGTTACACCGGAATTGATCTTAATTAGATCTGAGAGACCTGCCACAGCAGAATGGTCACAGCGATTAAAATAAAAAACAGGAGAAATTACTGATCAAATTAATCATAATGTCAGCCTACAGCTGTAGGTCTGCTGTAATTTGCCACTCCACTGGCTTACATCAGCCCTGAGCCACACGCACACACACTGATCTGTGGCACAGAGAGAGAGAGAGAGAGGGGAGCAGGGCAGACCATCCACACACACACACACACACACACACACACACACACAGAAAGTCAGGGCACGCTGATATAGGCACATACAGTCAGGTCCATAAATATTGGGACATCGACACAATTCTAACATTTTTGGCTCTATACACCACCACAATGGATTTCAAATGAAACGAACTAGATGTGCTTTAACTGCAGACTGTCAGCTTTAATTTAAGGGTATTTACATCCAAATCAGGTGAACGGTGTAGGAATTACAACAGTTTGCATATGTGCCTCCCACTTGTTAAGGGACCAAAAGTAATGGGACAATTGGCTTCTCAGCTGTTCCATGGCCAGGTGTGTGTTATTCCCTCATTATCCCAATTACAATGAGCAGATAAAAGGTCCAGAGTTCATTTCAAGTGTGCTATTTGCATTTGGAATCTGTTGCTGTCAACTGTCAAGATGAGATCCAAGAGCTGTCACTATCAGTGAAGCAAGCCATCATTAGGCTGAAAAAACAAAACAAACCCATCAGAGAGATTGCAAAAACATTAGGCGTGGCCAAAACAACTGTTTGGAACATTCTTAAAAAGAAGGAACGCACCTGTGAGCTCAGCAACACCAAAAGACCCGGAAGACCACGGAAAACAACTGTGGTGGATGACCGAAGAATTCTTTCCCTGGTGAAGAAAACACCCTTAACAACAGTTGGCCAGATCAAGAACACTCTCCAGGAGGTAGGTGTATGTGTGTCAAAGTCAACAATCAAGAGAAGACTTCACCAGAGTGAATACAGAGGGTTCACCACAAGATGTAAACCATTGGTGAGCCTCAAAAACAGGAAGGCTAGATTAGAGTTTGCCAAACGACTTCACAGTTCTGGAACAACATCCTATGGACAGATGAGACCAAGATCAACTTGTACCAGAGTGATGGGAAGAGAAGAGTATGGAGAAGGAAAGGAACTGCTCATGATCCTAAGCATACCACCTCATCAGTGAAGCATGGTGGTGGTGGGCATGTATGGCTACCAGTGGAACTGGTTCTCTTGTATTTATTGATGATGTGACTGCTGACAAAAGCAGCAGGATGAATTCTGAAGTGTTTCGGGCAATATTATCTGCTCATATTCAGCCAAATGCTTCAGAACTCATTGGACGGCGCTTCACAGTGCAGATGGACAATGACCCAAAGCATACTGCAAAAGCAACCAAAGAGTTTTTGAAGGGAAAGAAGTGGATTATTATGCAAAGGCCAAGTCAATCACCTGACCTGAATCCGATTGAGCATGCATTTCACTTGCTGAAGACAAAACTGAAGGGAAAATGCCCCAAGAACAAGCAGGAACTGAAGACGGTTGCAGTAGAGGCCTGGCAGAGCATCACCAGGGATGAAACCCAGCGTCTGGTGATGTCTATGCGTTCCAGACTTCAGGCTGTAATTGACTGCAAAGGATTTGCAACCAAGTATTAAAAAGTGAAAGTTTGATTTATGATTATTATTCTGTCCCATTACTTTTGGTCCCTTAACAAGTGGGAGGCACATATGCAAACTGTTGTAATTCCTACACCGTTCACCTGATTTGGATGTAAATACCCTCAAATTAAAGCTGACAGTCTGCAGTTAAAGCACATCTAGTTCGTTTCATTTGAAATCCATTGTGGTGGTGTATAGAGCCAAAAATGTTACAATTGTGTCGATGTCCCAATATTTATGGACCTGACTGTATACAGTATATACACTCATGTTGGGATGATTTTGTGACGAATGGTTGTTCTGCTTTTTGTTGAAACTGATACATGATACATTTTTTCGAGATTCATTGATGAATAGAAAGTTCAAAGGAACAGCATTTATTTGAATTTTTTTTTTTTTTTTAACATTATAAATGTTTTTACTGTCACTATTTGATCAGTTTAATGCATCCCATATACAGTCAAACCAAAAATTATTCAGACACCAGATATATATTTTTTTTATATTTTTGTGCTAGTGGGTGCAGGACACTATAGTTCATTTATGTAAGTGAAGATAGCAAAATAAAGTAAACTGTGACATATTCTACCCAAAAATTCTTCATACAGTGGACTGCCAGTTAAAATTGATAAAAATTTGGGACCAAAAATTTGATTTGACACTTTGACCTGACCATGTTTTGTTACATACCTTTCTATCAAAGTTATCTGACATTATCAAGATGAATTTGTTCTGGCACAGTTTAACTCTTGAGTTCTTGTCGTATTTTATTACCATTGTCTAAACTATAGCGAATAAACTGTGATAATGTGAGAAATGTTGAAGGTGTCTGAATAAATTTTGGTTTGACTGTGTGTGTGTGTGTGTGTGTGTGTGTGTGTGTGTGTGTGTATGTATGCATGTATGTATGTATATATATATATATATATATATATATATATATATATACATATACAGGTGCATCTCAATAAATTAGAATGTCGTGGAAAAGTTCATTTATTTCAGTAATTCAACTCAAATTGTGAAACTCGTGTATTAAATAAATTCAATGCACACAGACTGAAGTAGTTTAAGTCTTTGGTTCTTTTAATTGTGATGATTTTGGCTCACATTTAACAAAAACCCCACCAATTCACTATCTCAGCAAATTAGAATACTTCATAAGACCAATAAAAAAATATTTTTGTGAATTGTTGGCCTTCTGGAAAGTATGTTCATTTACTGTATATGTACTCAATACTTGGTAGGGGCTCCTTTTGCTTTAATTACTGCCTCAATTCGGCGTGGCATGGAGGTGATCAGTTTGTGGCACTGCTGAGGTGGTATGGAAGCCCAGGTTTATTTGACAGTGGCCTTCAGCTCATCTGCGTTTTTTGGTCTCTTGTTTCTCATTTTCCTCTTCACAATACCCCATAGATTCTCTATGGGGTTCAGGTCTGGTGAGTTTGCTGGCCAATCAAGCACACCAACACCATGGTCATTTAACCAACTTTTGGTGCTTTTGGCAGTGTGGGCAGGTGCCAAATCCTGCTGGAAAATGAAATCAGCATCTTTAAAAAGCTGGTCAGTAGAAGGAAGCATGAAGTGCTCTAAAATTTCTTGGTAAACGGGTGACTTTGGTTTTCAAAAAACACAATGGACCAACACCAGCAGATGACATTGCACCCCAAATCATCACAGACTGTGGAAACTTAACACTGGACTTCAAGCAACTTGGGCTATGAGCTTCTCCACCCTTCCTCCAGACTCTAGGACCTTGGTTTCCAAATGAAATACAAAACTTGCTCTCAACTGAAAAGAGGAATTTGGACCACTGGGCAACAGTCCAGTTCTTCTTCTCCTTAGCCCAGGTAAGACGCCTCTGACGTTGTCTGTGGTTCAGGAGTGGCTTAACAAGAGGAATACGACAGCTGTAGCCAAATTCCTTGACACGTCTGTGTGTGGTGGCTCTTGATGCCTTGACCCCAGCCTCAGTCCATTCCTTGTGAAGTTCACCCAAATTCTTGAATCGATTTTGCTTGACAATCCTCATAAGGCTGCGGTTCTCTCAGTTGGTTGTGCATCTTTTTCTTCCACACTTTTTCCTTCCACTCAACTTTCTGTTAACATGCTTGGATACAGCACTCTGTGAACAGCCAGCTTCTTTGGCAATGAATGTTTGTGGCTTACCCTCCTTGTGAAGGGTGTCAACGATTGTCTTCTGGACAACTGTCAGATCAGCAGTCTTCCCCATGATTGTGTAGCCTAGTGAACCAAACTTTTGCAGGTGTTTTGAGTTGATTAGCTGATTGGCATGTCACCATATTCTAATTTGCTGAGATAGTGAATTGGTGGGTTTTTGTTAAATTTGAGCCAAAATCATCACAATTAAAAGAACCAAAGACTTAAACTACTTCAGTCTGTGTGCATTGAATTTATTTAATACACGAGTTTCACAATTTGAGTTGAATTACTGAAATAAATGAACTTTTCCACGACATTCTAATTTATTGAGATGCACCTGTATATATTCCAGCATGTAAAACAACTATTCACTGTCCGTTCACTAACAGTCCTTGACCTTGCCACTGTGTCTGCCTCCATGGTTCCAGGGCAGACAGGAACACGGAGAGAGAGACAAGAGAAACAATAAGGTTACAGAGAGATCTCCTGTCTTGGTGTTTGTCTGTACAGTCTTAGCTAAAGGGTCAAGGTTTGGATGGTTATCCAAAACTACACCATTCTCATGACGAAAACGTGTGTTCATTGCTGCCCATATTCTGATGCAATTTTTTTATTGTAAAATAAAAACTTTTTTTTTTAAAGACATTTAAAGGCATGGTTCACCCAAAAATAAGCAAAGCCCATGCCCATAAGGAAAGATGCCAAAATTCAATTTTTGTACATCTACGTGGTTCTGAATCTGCACTACCTAAATAACTGCCATTGGGACAGCTGTAACGGACCGTTTTCTCCAGGTATTATAGACCACCTCAGGCTTAGTTGTCTCTCTCTTCTCTCAGACAGAGTGGCTGTAAGGGTCTGCCCGGACCCCCGACCCAGTCTTACAGCAGTAATTACAGGCTACTGCCTGGTATTCAGCCAATGCCAATTTACTGCCTCAGCGTATGGATGACTCACCCCTGTCTCCTCTAGCTCTCACCGTCTTGCTCTACCGTTCCTAACTTTCGTCGCTCTCCCCTTTCCCTCTCACCTAACCCCTTTTCTGTCTCTCTCACTATCTCTCTCACTCGTTCATACTTTTCCTCAACCTCTCTAGACTGTACTGCGCCCTTACTTGTCCATCTTTTACCCCCGCTTTCTCTCCCACTCGCCAGTCTCTATAAGACACACCCCTCCTTATGTACTGATGTGTGCCACAGGAGGCTCAAACCCACAAGTGCTGCAATTACGCCGGCCTCTTGTCCTCCATCCTTTCTATTCCTCTGCTCCTCTCTTCTCCTTTCCTCTCATCTACCTCCCTCTATCTTTGTCCATTCTCCACCATTCCCCAGCAATCAGCCATCTTTATAGTTCGCTCCTGAAACCCCATCCCTGCCAAGGTCAGGCGCCCTTTCAACACACATATGCTCATGGACAGACACGTATACACACACAAATACACAGGTTTTTTTTTTTTCATAATGCCCCCCAAATACATACTGTTTTTGTCTCTTGCAGGGGCCCCCAAACCCCTGAGCCCTACTTATGTGTTTTTATTACAGTAAAACAGCCTAAAAACTTATTGGTTATCTAAGAGAAAGTTTGTCTGCAATTTTTCATATGCTTCTTAAGCAATATTCCATAAATCCCTAATTTTTTCAACTCTTCTAATCCAACCACTTGTCAGCAGAGAGCACTTTTCACAATCCAATAAATTCCGACTGGATAAAGTCAAGACATTTTTTTTTTTCTTGTTGAATATAGTAAATATTCAATAATAAACTGTGCAGTGTTTCATGTTGACATTAATAACGTGTGTAACTTTTTTTTTATGTAACGGGCTGCCTAAAGAGTGTGTAATTAGGTTGTAAGATTATTTAATATAGGATTCTTTTATTGTGTTTTGTTAGATTTTATCACAGTACTTCCTATGGAGCAGAAGTTCATTTTTATAGCAAAGAATTATCTAACCTCTGTCCTGTTCTCATTTTTCCTTCCCTTACTTGTTTTATCCATGCCCTGTACGGTCTCTCTTCGATCGCTTCTTCCTTCTCCCCCTCTCTCTCACTCACTCACTCACTCATTAATGCAGCCCAAAAGACAGCCCTTCTTAAGAAGGCAGAAAATTGCCTTACATAACGAAACTCCCACTATATGAAAATACAAATGTGCACTGGTGACTGAAGCAGAAAATAAGACTATTGCCCATCAACAGCAGCACAGCGTTTGGTATGAATAATTATAAAGCATGTGATGCAGCCAGTGAGGAAAATCTGGGTGCTGAAAGCAAAGCAACTTTTTATTTACCCAAAATGAGGGATTATTTTCAGAAAAAGAAAAGCCAGCACTGGGGCACCTAGTAAGAAATAAAAGACTTCCAACTGTAGACGTTTGTATATGAACAATGAAAATGTGACATTTACAATAAGTTTTCAGATATTACATCTTAATATTTTCTGCATGTTTGGAGTAACCAATTTTATTAAAAATCCACTATGATTATAATAATAAAAACTTTAAAGGATTATGAGGAGTGTGACTGTAAAAAACAGATGGAGAAAAGTTGACTTCTTTTTTACCACAGCAAGAAAAAAAAAAACTATTTAATATAAAGAGTTTATAATATTGTTTATTATAAAACCATTATTGCCCAATTTTAGTGTTTATTTTACAAATTTAAAACATAATCTTGACAAACAGTTTTGGAGATGTTAATAGTCCTCATTCAGGTTGATAGTGAGTGAGTGAGTGAATTAACTGCTGTTCTGTCGCTTCATCTCTCTTTCTCCCTCTCTTACTAAATATAAAGGGTGATCCTCAAGGTTCTGTCCTGGGCAGAGTTTTTTCTTCTACAACTCCTCTTCTTCCTTGCTACAGTATTTATGCCTGCATCACCCACTCCTTCGCAAATATCATAAAAGTGATTAATGAGGCATGTTAACACAGGATAACAGTGTGGTTACGGAAAACACATTTATAATATGATTCAACACTATAATATGAAAAACACAGGGAAAAATCTGATCAATGTTGTGTCCAAATGTTGTCAATTCATCACTCCACTTAGAGATGAGCGTGTGTGTGTGTTTGTGTTAAAATTTGGTTGAGTGTATTTGCATGTGTGTGTGTGTGTGTGTGTGTGTGTGTGTGTGTGTGTGCGTATAAATGGAAGCGTGGGTCAGGTTTGTGTGTGTGTTTTATCGATCGGACCTCTGACCACATCATAGCCACAGAGCCCTGCTCAGTCACCATTAATCTCGGTGCTCCGAGTTCTCAAATGGCAGCTGGCAGCCCCAGCTCCAAACACAACCATTTCTCTTCATTAGCTCAGCTCACTCTGAGACGCCATGTGGAGGAGTAATCATTTACCATTATTCTAGTTATGAAACTCACACACAGCTGACGCTGGGCTTTATTGAATAGAGGCCATCAAAAGATCACCAGCCATTGATTAAGCCAATATTAAAGTCATTCAAATGCTGAATCTGTATGTCAAACAACAGCAAGTGAAAAGAAATGGCATTCTGTTTAAATGCCGGAGAGGAGAATTTGACATGATGAATTAAAATAGTTGAAGATTCCTCAAATAGAGACATGCTGTTCTGTAGTTTTTCACTTAGATTAAGACATGCAATATTTTGCTTTCAGTCATTTAAAGACAAACAACCATTGATCATTTTGCATTTGATGTTTTTATTATATTTTATCTTTTTTTTTTAGCATAGGAAATTAGAGGGGAGATTAAAAACCTGATGAAGACCTGGTCTCAGGTGGGCATCAGAAATATAATATCAACTTTTCATGAAGCAAGCAACTTTTCATGTTTTCCAATGGTAGCAGGTCCGAGTCATACTGTTTGGATCTTTTTTTTTTTTTCTTACAGAAATACTAGTGCTATATGTGTAACACTGCAGTCAGCAGTTTTGCTTGGAACTTTTGCAGTTTTGCAGCAGACATTTTCATTAATCAATCACATGGAAATGTGGCCAAAACATTTGGGGTAATTTTTCAATAGGAAAAATGATAAAAGATGGAATTTGTAAATATATAAATAAAATATACATTTATTTAAACCGTACTGGAGGTTACCCAAGACTGCCTCTTTGCAGCAAAAATAGAGCAAGAATGACTGATGGCTTAAAATTCTTGTATGGATTTTAAGGGCTATAGTTATGGAAGCAGGATTTTATATAATGACACCAAAAGCAGTTAATTATGCCTGGAGTTAATGAGTTACATGATTGATGGTCAGCACTGGGCAGTCCATCACATCTTTATAGGTAAATTTGTCATTAATTTCCTTCCTTGTTCCTCTGTCATTTGCATTCCGGCCCGTTAAACGTGACCCCTTTTGCCCCCTCTTTTCCCAACAGTTGTGCTTTTTATCTGATGAAGTGCAGCATTTTAAACACCACTCGCGCGCGTGTGTGTGTGTGTGTGTGTGTGTGAAGATGAGGCCCTTTATGCCGCCACACAATTTTCAGCACAGTGCATCATGGGAGGGCTGACCCAAGACTTCCAGCTTAGCTTCTTCAACTTTACAGCATTGCACGTCTCTTTATTCCTGTTTTTCTTCCTCTAGCTTTTTACTCTCTCACCTATTCTTCCCTCGAGTCGGTATATTTCTGTTTCTCTCTCAGCTATTTATTTATTTGTCAATGGGAAGGTGAAATGGGGCTCTGTAAGTAGCGTTGGTAGTGTGAGGAGTCCAGAGGAGACGGCAGGTGATGTGCTCCAGGGGTCCAACAGGGGAGCTGAGGTGTTTGGGACAGTCTAATGGTGTTTTGATGTACCCGGGCAGAGGGGAGGCTCCAGGCTGGGGAACGTGGGAGAAAGAGAGGGTTTTTTGAAGGAGGTAGCATAAGGTCTGGAAGTGACGCTGGGGAGACTGTGAGCATGCTCAAATGTGTCACTTCTGATTATGTCCACTCTCTATAATGGGAAAACGGAGAGACAGAGAGAACGAGGGGGAAAGAAAAAAGGGTGAAACAGAGGTGTGATCGTCTTAGGAATTGCTATGATGCAAAAACAATTTTCTTTCGGCTTTTCAGATGTTTAATAGCAGTCCTTGTCAGATCTGTCCAGATACTGAATCTATTGTCTAATTTCCCATTTAACTGACAAAACCAAAAAGCCATTGTCTGTTGTCTTATTTAAAGCTACAGTGTAAAGCTGCAATTCCAGTTTCTACCAGTTTTTTTTTTTTTTTACCAGTTTTTACCAGTTTTTTTTTTTTTTTTTTTTTTTAATTGTGTAGGATGAAGTGATTTACAGATAATATCAGATAATATTAGCCATTTTTAAGCATTTTTCTTTAAGACATAAATCTAACAAAATTTACTTATTTACTTTATTTAAGAAAAAAAAGTTTGACATTGGGGTAAGAAAAATCTATTTAATCTTTAACATTTATATTCTGTGAAAACAAGTTTTAAAGGTGTTTCATTTTTTTTAAACAATACAAAATTACTGATTAACCAAATTACATTACAAATATTGTCTTATATAAAGCAGTTCATATGTTTTCTCTTACTGTGACATTGATTTCATGCACCCTGCCTACATTTGTTTTTTGTTTTTTTGTCTTTAAAGGTGGTGTTTTATCTTATTTTTTGCCTGTAGTGTTAGCAGGAGTCTGTTCCTTGAGGCCTGCCTCTGCCTATTGTTTTAGCAGAGAAAGCGATTAAGTCTAAATTTGCAGTCTGAACGGAACAGGCAGAAAATGAACTCTAGCTTTTGGAGTGCTCACTTTGATGTCCAGAAGTCCCTTGCCACGGTAACGGCAAGCTGTTTTTTGCCTTGTTCAGGAGATTACATGGGTTGTTGCTCCATCTGACCCCGCTGGTCAAACGACCATTGCAGGCCTTGCAGAACTTTAAATAGAGTAATTTACTCACCCACTTTGCCATGAGGCACAAAACGTGTAAGAAAGATCTCTTTCTTTCTTTCTTTCTTTCTTTCTTTCTTTCTTTCTTTTAGTAGTTTAGCTTCAAAACAGCGTAGCTTTTCCAGTAACAATCTTCTACTAACTTTTTCTAATGAGTAGCAATGCAGCACAACAAAACACTGGTTATTATGAAGTTTACATACAACTTTACAGCCAAGCAAATGAAGACACTGTTTAGTTTATACAGATAATGCAACTTAGTCAAATTAGTCACTGATTCATGTAAATCTCTGCACAGAATTCCTTGTTAGGCATTTTAGGTACCTTTATGTGTGAAGTATTTTTATAGAGAAATATTTATTTATATTGTCATGATCGTAGCTGTTTTTGACTCAATTATATTAATTACTCCTTTTGTAGTTTTGTGTATGTAAATGTATCTGTTTAGCTTAATTCTGTAATTTTAACTGATATCTTAGATACAACACTGAAAAAATAAAT
Organism: Spinibarbus caldwelli; assembly: GCA_039654775.1. Taxonomy (NCBI): domain Eukaryota; kingdom Metazoa; phylum Chordata; class Actinopteri; order Cypriniformes; family Cyprinidae; genus Spinibarbus; species Spinibarbus caldwelli. The sequence goes on from CM077263.1 coordinate 16,507,403, forward strand.
TATATTAATTAGAAAAATTAAAAGATTTTGAAAGCGGTTAATTCTTGTATTCAGAAAGTATGCTTTATATTGCTCAAAAGAGAAAACATTGTTACCAAACAATAAATAAATAAAAATTGTGTTCTTTTTAACTTTTTCGTCAGGGAATCCTGAAAAAAAAAATGTATTAGGGTTTCCACAAAAATGTTCAGCAGCACAACTTCAGCATTGAAAAAAATAGAAATGCTACTAAACCATATTGGAATGATTTCTGAAGGATCATGTGAGGACACTGAGGACTTCATTCATGGCTGCTGAAGATTCAACTTTGCCATCACAGGAATACATTAGATTTTAAAATAGATAAAATAATAATTAAAAAAAAAAAAAAAGTCAAAGAAAAAAATTTACTTTAAATTGTTGTAATATGCAGCATTGGTCAGCATGAGAAACAAAAACATGAGAAAACTTTAGAAACTTATAAGATCAAGTCCTCTCTATCAAACCCTTTCAACTTTAACCAAAGAGGAGAAAAAAAGCCAGAGAAAGAACAGGTGTTTTGTCACATTTACCCAAAGGTTTACCTGCTGTTTTTCTATAAAAAAGGATGCCAGCTGTTTAGATCCACACACAAAGTTACAATCAGCACAAATAGTGGAGCGGTAACGCGGTTTCCTGCCTCTCCACATGGCTCCAAGTGGAGGCAGCCTGCCGGAAAATCACCTGTTTAGATGACAAACACTGCAATCCCCTGCAATCCACACATTCTCCATGTCTCCTTCCTGCTGCCCCCCAAGTTACGGACTCTTAATCTGCCCCGCTGTGCTACTGAGTGTTTTATAATGGGCTTAAATATTATTGATCGCTCCTAAAATAACAAGAATGAAACAGTAAACAATAACTGGACAATAAGGCCTTTTCCATATATGCCAACCATATATAAAGGACTGTCTAGGCTCTGTGTCATACAGTGTTTAAATAAAGCAGTATATTGTATTTACTTAGTCTTAAACCTCCACGTAATTTAGAGTTTAAATATAAACTATAAAGATCATTGATTGGATGGATTTATTAAGGCTTAAAGCTTACATATCCTCAAAATGAAAATAATATAAATTCTGACTAATGCTGATATATGTAATGGACCAATATTAAAATATATAGTCAATTCAAGTCACATGTATTTCTACTGTGATTTATACAATACAGACTGTTTCAAAGCATCTTTACATTAATAAACAGGAAAATAACATTGTTAATATTGTAAAATTAATCAATTATTAAACAACTTAAATTTCAGCTGTAAAACAGAAGACAATACTCTCATTATTCAACTTAATTTAGCTGTGTTGTTTCATTTCAGTTAAATTACTGTGTCCACTGAAGTTCAGTTTTACAGAAGGTAATAGTGTCATTATTCAGCTGAATTCAATTCAATTTTGATTCAGTTCAAATTCTTATCTGATAGTATCAGTGCAGGGAAATCAGTAAAATAATTGTCTTTTAAACCCCAAGTGAACAAGACAAAGATAACAGTGACAAGGAACCAAAACTCCCAAACTAAATAAATTGTTATAAATAACATAAAACTAAAAGCATCAATTTTAAAAGCTAAAAATTCACAAAATTATAAAGTACAGCATGTAAAATACATATATGTTAGATGATGACAAATCGAAATGTTAAAATAGAAAAAAAGCTTGCACAATTAACAATATCCAATATCAGTCAATACTGGTCAATTAAAAAGCAATTAGACTACAATTTGGTGCTTATGAGCATTAAGCAGCATTTGGGACAGGGTGTACACTTCATCTTTAAGAAACTTACTCAGAGACAATATTTGACTTTCTTCTTAAATTAAGCTAGGAAATGAACTAAAGCAGATTCAGATGTCAGTGGATCACTGAAGATGATCCTATATGTATCAGCTCATATAATTCACCGGCCTTCTTATCATTCCAGGAGAACGCGTTTCATCTACTCCGTCAGAAAGAGAGTGAAAGGGAGAGAAAGAGAGAGTGTTTGCCCTCAGATAGGGTGAGAGGATTATCTATGAATTCAATCCTTGCTTGATATTGCCATCCTTGTCCATCTCTCTCTCATGTGCGCTTTCTCTCTGCATCTCACCCCCTCTCAGAAATACATGTTTTTATTATCTGAAGATGTTAGTCCGAGATAAGATGCTCCCTATGCAGACACCTTTCCTGCAATCACAAAGCCATTCTGCTTTTCTATTTAACAGAATAAGCATTCACAGTGTCACTGGGTTACTCGGCAGGAAATCGCAAGTGATTTTAAATTTTACAAGTACTTGTGTAAAAGTACAGATATGTATAATAAAATATGTCCTGAATTTTATATTAGCACATTTATAATCAAAATACCTGGGATTTTCTCAAAATAACCACTATATAGAGTGAAGATATATTTTTGTTGTTGATATGGACTATATTGATGAGAGTGATGTAGTAATGTTCACTGTGAAGCTTACATTGTGATGTACCTGAATTAAGGAAGAACATTTTTAAGGAAAATATAATTATATTTTCATAATGATTTTTTTTTCTTCTCAAACCTTGTCTGTGGTGTAAAAACACCCCTGGCCAAATGCCCCAAGAGGGCATCACTTCCCATTTTTATAATTACTGTAGTTACCATGTTCTGAACATCACATTCTTTCTTTTTGTCCCCAGATGTAATCAATCTAGGTGGTTGAATTAAAAATATTTGGCTTTATATCTAAAAAATTTTCTCAACTTAGCACCAGCAAGCTTGTTAGCTAGACTTATTATAATATTTACTTATTTTCAGTATGGTTATGAATAAACATTCATATCTGTCGACTCGGCTAGTTGATCTAAACACTATAAAAATTTATACTGTTGATAAACAATATAAAAACAGACACATAGGGCTAAATGCGTAGCATTTTAATAAAACTGCTAACGTTACAGCAGCGGGGAATATGAACATGCATGAGTTATTTTATTTAATCTGTGTTATTTTAATGTTTTGTTTTTTGACCTAAAACATAGAGACACCGATGTTGATCTGTCTTCATTCAAGCATTTCAGTGGGCTTAAATAGATCACCCTTTACAGCAGATTTAGTTCACAAACAACTGAAAGTTTTAACCTAAATATGATTTTCAGTTACAATAATTAATCCTAAAATTCGACATTAGTAACTTACTTCTCGCAGCATCAGTCACGCGCGCTGGTTCTAACATCTCCTGGTTCTTACTCGTGAGTTCAGTTCACTGGAGACTCGCTCTAAACGGTTCATTTGAATCAGTGAGTTGTCGACTCGAGAACAGCTGCAATCGGATCATTTCAATTCGTGAATGAATTGTTTGGTGCGATTTGCAAACCGATTTAAAAGGTTCATTGAAAAGAATCAGTTTGTTCATGAATCAGACACTGCTTCTGCATCTCGGAGCATGTGATATATTATAAGGAGTGACGATATATTTTATGAAATGTAGTGATGTAAAAAGTGCGATCTTATCCTTTGGAATGTAGTTAAGTAAAAGTAAAAGTTACTCAAAATAAAACTACTCCAGTAAAGTACAAATACTTGAAAAATGTACTTAAGTACAGTAACGAAGTCGTTACTGTCCACCACTGATTTTACTAATGCGTGACAATAAAAAGGATGAGCGCATTAGACGAAGCGTTGGGAAATAATTTGCGGTTGTTTTAATGTAGCGTCTCCATGCTGCCTCTGCATACAGAAGAATCATTTGCAAATCTCTTGACAAATTCTGAAGATGAAAGGCTGAAATGTCCTGAAGTCTCTGAGAGCTTTTACCGCTCACAATAGCCACATGGTGAGGCATTGAGGAGCTAAAATCGTTGCCCTTAACATTTTGGGTCGCTGATATTATCAACTGGCACTTGACTTTTGCAGAAGGACAAAGAAACGCCGGCCACAAAGAGGCGATTTCTGTGATTAGTGATAAAAAAAGGGTGACTTTCAGTCCAGGGGACATAGTATCAATCTCAGCCCATTTTAGGCCACCAACATGAAATATGATTTCATAAGACAAATGTGGTGTCATTCTTAATGTGCTTAACCTTTACTGTCAATGAAAAAGTATTGATCGCTCCGTGGTATTTTCTCATCATTTGATTTCAGAGAGCCTGGTAATATATGATGGTGTGATAAGATGAAAGATGAATGGCAGCCGAATGCTCTCACTTTAACAAAGCTCCCCCGCTGAGAGATGGGGGGTGCGGACAGAGGAGACAGGAAACTGGAGGAGAATATAGGCTGAAATTTGTTAGACATGGTTACTTCCTTAGTTCCTCCTGCTGCTTCTTTAGTTCATCCAAAATTTGAGATGCTATCATCATTTACTTAACCTCGTGTCATTCCAAACCCTTATTTTCCACAAAATAAAAAGGAAATAGTTGAAAGAATGTTCATAAGCTTCATAAGTGTGCAAAAGGATTGATTCATTGAGTCAATGAGTCAAACTCGCGAACTGGATCAGTCTGATTCATTGACAAACTGATTTATGATTCGAAAGAACGAAATGTTCATGATTCACTACGTTCACTATGATGCTTTTGCAGTACCATTCAAAAGTTTGAGCTCTCTCTTTCTATATATATTTTGTTAAAGAAATTAATACTTCTGTTCTGCAAGGATGCATTAAATTGATCAAAAGTGACAGTAAAGACATTTGAAATTTTACAAAAGATTTCTATTTCAAATAAATACCGTACTTTTGAACTTTCTATTTGTTAAAGAATCGTGAAAAAACTGTCATGGTTTCTACAAAAATAAAAGCACAACTGCTTTCAACATTGATAATAATAATAAATGTTTCTTGTGCACAAAATCAGCATATTAGAATGATTTCTGAAGGATGAGTGAAGTAATTCAGGTTTGCCATCACAGAAATACATTTTATAAATGTTAAAATGTTTAAAACATATTAAAATAGAAATAGTTGTTTTAAACTGTAATAATATTTCTCAATAACACTGCTTTTACAGTATTTTTGATCAAATAAATACAGCTTTGGTGAGCATAAGAGATTTAATTGGATAAAAATATGGTAAAAGCGACCAATGTATTATTCAGAATTTCTCTGTTCATGTTATACAGAAGAAAGTAAGTCAGTCATACAGATTTAGAATGCTGTGAGGGTGAATAAATGATGACAATTTTAATTACAGGGTGAACTATCCCTTTAAAGCACAGTGCCATCAAAAATATCATCACCGTACACCTGTGAACTCTTGTTCTGACAGCATCTTTTGGGATTATACGCTTCGTGATTCATAGCAAAAGCAAACTCAGAACTTGTCAAAAAAGAATAGCAATTTGATTTCAGAAATAACCTGCTGTCTATATCACTGTTGACTGCCATTAGGATATGCTGTCTTTTTTACTCTTTCTGTCTGCTGTCACCGCACCTGTTCTCCTCTGTCTGCTCGGAGCGCTGTTTCCATTACTGCCTCATTGTGATGAGTAATTGGGGAGTCTGTGTGCAGTCCTGCGTGAGCTCTTGATCTACTTAAAGAACCTAATAAGCCTGTATTCTGCAGCCCTGCAACCTAATAAGCACTGCATTCACCCAGCTTATTAGGAGGTTAGCTTGATTTATTCACCTTTGCGTTTTTATGTGTGCTTGCATGTGTGTTTTTGATAATGGTGAATCGCTACAATGAGAAGAAATCAACCACAAGGGTTAAAATGAGAGAAAAACGGAGCAAAAAAGATGAATTTGTCTAGGTCTAGGTGTTTTTTTCTCAAAAGTGAGAAAAAAAAACATACTGTCATTTAGCATAAAGGTGCTAAAAAAATTAGCAGGTTTTTTTTTTTATTATTAAAAAAAAGTTTAAAAAAGTTTTTTTTATTAAATTAAAAAGCTGCTTGTTTCATTTTATGTATTCCCCCCCCCTTTTTAAATTCTTTTTCTGAATAATAAAATCAGCTTTATTTTGAAAAAAACAAAACAAAAAACAATTTTTTTTTTTTTTTTTTTGTTCATTCATTTTTACTGTTTAGGTTATTTTCCTTATTGTAAAAAAAAGTGAATTGTCTTTTTGTTGGGCCTGCACATTGCAATTTGTCCATTAATCCGTTAATCGTTATCCATTTTTTTTCATCCATGGAACACTCATCGTTTATCTTTATTATTTATTTTTAACACGTTCAGTTCTTGTTTAACTTAAGTATAATTTGTTCTGTCAGGTATAAATGTATTTGTTTAATTTAAAGCTGTCACCTCATTTAAGATCTTTATGAAAAATGCCTTACTGTAATCAATTGCCCGAATCATTAGTTTTTAATTTTGTGTTCACTTCCTCAGCTCAACCCTCTGGCCAGTCAGGCAGCAGTTGCCGCAGCAGCAGCAATGGGTTCAATTGCTGGGTCACAGGTGTTTGGTAATGCTCTCTCCAGCCTGCAGGGGGTCACTGGACAACTGGTCACCAATGCACAAGGACAGGTACCTATATATGTATATACACACACGCAGCACATTTAAAAGATTGCGCACATATGAAATGCACATGCAAGCTGAAGTCTGCTGCACATTCATCACAGGACTGTAAGTGGAAGGACAAGTAAACATTCTTCTTAAATGGTCTGAACACGATTTCCTTTATTAGTATAATGTAACCTAGATACCCAAATCCAGTCTTTAGTACTGACCTTCGTGCCCCATCTTTAGCCCCGATAGAGCGAGCCCGAGAGGGGCGTTGTGTTTAGATTGGACAGCAGCGTGGGAGTGCAGGGGATAAAATGCTGACCTTGTCATATTTACGGGGCCGGCTGCAGAATTGTTCCATCAGTATCCAGAGGCTTGAACGATGAGGCTTGTCAGACCAGGGCCCTATCTAATGAATCATCTTATCGCAGGTGCGCACCGCTCCTATATTAAAGGAAAGATTGTATAGCCAATGTGCCCTTTCACGCTACAGATGGCATTATTTACCTTAACCCTTGTCTCATTCCCCTCCTCACATTGACACTTTCTCTTCTGTAATACGACGGAAAGCATTGTTTGAGAAATCGCACGCTGGGGGCCTCTTTATGTAGCCTACCCGCTTATATTGAAGGCTTTATGGATGCTTTTAACAGTTTTGGCTGTAAATGTAATCAAAAATATCTAATGACGTTTTATATGTAAAAGGAACCATATAATCGTGCACAGTGAGGACAGTACAATAAATCGTCTTATTAACTTTCAAAAGGGAGGGGAAAATGGTCCCCATATCTTTTGTTGTTGACGTCAAAGGCAATGCATCAAAACCAACTCATCTATAATCTAGTAGAAACTGGCCACATAAGGCAGATGCATCTGTACTGTACAAATACATTACACAAAAAATATATGTAATGAATATATAATACTGTTCAGTTTGTGGTCAGATTTAAAATATATATATATATATATATATATATATTAAATTACATTTATTCAGAAAGGATGCATTAAACTGATTTTTTTTTTTTAAATCGGACCTTAGGTTAACATTAACTAGCAATGAACAATTGTTTTTCTATTTTAACATACCTTAAAATAAATATATATTCCTGTGGTTGCAAAGCTGAATCTTCATCAGCCATTATTGCAGTCTTCAGTGTCACATGACATGATCCTTCAGAAATCATTCTAATATGTTGATTTATTATCAAAATTAGGAACCTTTGGAACCTGTGATATGTTTTTCAGGATTCTTCGATAAATAAAAAGTTAAAAAGAACAGAATTTATTTGAAATTGAAATCTTTTTTAAAAGTATAAGTCTTTGCTATCACTTTTTTTAAAAGCAATTTACCATCCTTGCTGAACAGAAGTATTAATTTCTTTCCAAAAAAGAAAAAGATGTAATAGCTGATAATAGCTGTGTATATAACTTTCATTTTACATTTCTTTTTCAGTACTTTTTTTTTTCTTTTTCCATTTTGGTACCATTTTTCCCCACCTATTTATTTCTAAAATGTGTTGTTTTTTTTTTGTTGGGGTGTGTGTGAGCTTTTAACAAAAGACAAATTTCTATCACTACATGGTTAGACAATACAATTCTTTGAATCTTGTATTAAGAACGTCTCGGTTACGTATGTAACCCTCGTTCCCTGAAGGAGGGAACGGAGACGTCACGTCGGATGACCGACGAAATTGGGATCTCGCCAGAGAGACCAATCCACTTCGAGTGTAACTAAACGAGCCAATGGACATTGGCATGCGATTATTGCATCCAGCTGCCGCTGATCACAGCGTGAGCATAAGAGGCAGCTGATGCACCGCATCAATTATGTTTTCGCTGAGGAGCCGAGCCGGCGACCCGGCAGCTCAGCGGTGGTACAGCGACTGTGGCGACGGGACGTGACGTCTCCGTTCCCTCCTTCAGGGAACGAGGGTTACATACGTAACCGAGACGTTCCCCTTTCAGTCGGTCACTCCGAGTCACGTCGGATGACCGACGAAATTGGGATCCCTACCAAAGCGCCACAGGAGCTGCCCCTTCCAGTGCCCTGTGTAGGGCTCCTGACCCTTCCTATAAGGCAGACGATAGGACCGGGCTCTACACAGAGAAGGTCAACTACTGGTGTTCCTTGAACAACCCAAACAGTAGGACTAGGATAACACTGGGAAGCGTGCCCTTCCACTTGGAAGAGGCACACTGCGGAGTCACCTCCTCCCAGAGGGGGTTAAGTGACATTCAAACATGTGAAGTAACCCCGAAGGGCCCTATTGCACATGGAAGTCTCTGAGATGGCTCAGGCTGCATCTTTAGAGATGGCAGAACGTGGTCCGCCAGGGGAAACATGGCTCTAATAAGAATACCGTGGAATACACATATGGGATCCCGACAGGGTCTCTCATATGGGCACTAGCCTCGCACCAGATTTCAAGAATTCATTGGCTGAAGGCCTGGCGCCGGACGCCCCGCCGCGTCTGGACGCCGGAGTGCTGGAGGACTCAACAGGGTTTGCCTGGTTAAGGAACTCTCTGGAGAATTAGGCGTAAGGACGCCGCAAGCCGACTCTGAGCCGGCCCTCTCAGTGCCACTACCCGTTTGAGGTGAGAACACAGGAGGAAACCGGTTCGACACGTAGGCTATAAAACCTAGCGAACGTGTTGGGAGTCGCCCAACCCGCAGCTCTACAGATGTCTGCTAGCGAGGCACCACGAGCCAGCGCCCAGGACGATGCGACACCCCTAGTGGAGTGAGCACGCAACCTGAGTGGGCAGGGCACACCTTGTGCTTCGTAGGCCAAGGTGATGGCATCCACTATCCAGTGGGCCATCCTCTGCTTGGAGACAGCCTTCCCCTTCTGCTGTCCTCCGTAACAGACAAAGAGCTGTTCTGAGGTCCTGAAGCTCTGAGTTCTATCCACGTACTGACGCAGTGCGCGTACAGGACAGAGCAAAGCTAGGGCTGGGTCTGCCTCCTCCAGGGGCAGCGCTTGCAGGCTCACTACCTGGTCCCTGAAGGGCGTGGTAGGAACCTTGGGCACATAGCCGGGCCGGGGCCTCAGTGTTGCACTGGAGTCAGCCGGCCCAAACTCAAGGCACGACTCGTCGACCGAAAATGCCTGCAGGTCCCCCACCCTCTTGATTGAGGCCAATGCAGTCAGGAGTAGGGTTTTCATAGAAAGAAACTTCAACTCGACTGACTGCAACGGCTCAAAGGGGGCAGTTTGTAGGGCTCTTAGCACCAAGCCAAATCCCAAGAGGGAAGGGAGGGAGGCCTCGGAGGATTTAACCTCCTGGCCCCCCTAAGAAACCTGACGACCAGATCGTGCTTCCCCACCGACCTCGCCTCTATGGGGTCGTGGTGGGCAGAAATAGCAGCAACATATACCTTAAGGGTGGAGGGGAACAGCCTATGCTCCAACCCTTGTTGCAAAAAGGAAAGCACGGCTCTGATCGAACATCTCCGGGGGTCCTCCTGGTAAGAGGAACACCATTCGACGAACAGGTTCCACTTCAGCGCATAGGCCCGTCTTGTGGACGGTGCTCGTGCTGAAGCGATAGTGAGCGCTACCTCCTGGGGCAGGTCACCTAGAACCTCCGCGTCCCGTCCAGGGACCACACATGAAGTTTCCACAAGTCTGGACGCGGGTGCCAGAGGGTGCCCCGTCTCTGAGAAAGCAGATCCTTCCTCAGAGGAATCGGCCAGGGAGGGGCTGTCGCGAGGAGCATGAGTTCCGGGAACCAGGTCCTGTTGGGCCAATATGGAGCCACTAACAGGACCTGCTCCTCGTCCTCCCTGATCTTGCACAATGTCTGTGCTAGCAGGCTCACTGGGGGAAACGCATACTTGCGCAAGCCCTGGGGCCAGCTGTGTGCCAGTGCATCCGTGCCGAGCGTTGCCTCGGACAGGGAGTAGAACCACTGGCAGTGGGTGGTTTCTGGAGATGCAAACAGGTCTACCTGAGCAACTCCGAACCGACTCCAAATCAGCTGGACCGCCTGGGGATGGAGTCTCCACTCCCCAGGAAGTGCCGCTCGAGACAGCTCGTCGGCCGCCTGATTGAACACTCCTGGGATGTGGATGGCACGAAGGGACCTCAGATGCTTCTGACTCCAGAGGAGGAGGTGGCGGGCGAGTTGCGACATGCGACGGGAGCGCAAACCGCCTTGCCGGTTGATATAGGCAACGGTCGCAGTGTTGTCCGTACGGACCAGAACGTCCCTGCCCCGAAGGCGCCCTCTGAGGCGGCACAGGGCAAGGCGTACTGCCAGCAACTCGAGGCAATTGATATCCCAACGCAGAAGGGGGCCCGTCCAAACCCCTGATACTGCGTGCCCGTTGTACGTGGCACCCCAGCCGGTGGTCGAGGCATCCGTGAATACCACAGCATGCCTGGATACCTGCTCCAGGGGCACTCCTGCCCGAAGGAACGAAGGATCTGACCACGGGCTGAAGGTCTTGCGGCAGGCCGGTGTAATCTGAACCCGGTGAGTACCGCGTTTCCACGCCCACCTCGGGATTCGACCATGGAGCCAGTGCTGAAGCGGTCTCATATGGAGCAGCGGAACTATGGCCGCAGCTGCAGCCATATGCCCCAGGAGCCTCTGAAAGAGTTTCAGTGGGACCGCTGTCCTGCCTGATAAAGTCTTGAGGCAGTTCAGCACCGACTGAGCACGTTCCTGGGTGAGGCGTGCTGTCTGGTTGACCGAATCCAACTCCATGCCGAGAAAAGAGATCCTCTGCACTGGCACGAGTTGCTCTTTTCCCAATTGACCCGAAGGCCCAACTGGCTGAGGTGCCTGAGCACCAGGTCCCTGTGTGCGCACAACAGCTCTCGAGACTGTGCAAGTATGAGCCAGTCGTAGAGGTAGTTGAGAATGCGCACACCCCGTTCTCTCAAGGGAACAAGGGGCCGCCTCTGCGACTTTGGTGAAGACACGAGGCGAAAAGGGACAGCCCGAAGGGCAGGACCTTGTACTGATATGCCCGACCGTCGAACGCGAATCGCAGGAATGGCCTGTGTCGCGGGAGAATCGAAACATGAAAGTACGCGTCCTTCAGGTCGATTGCTGCAAACCAATCTAGGGGACGGACGCATCCAAAAATGCGTTTCTGCGTCAACATCTTGAACGGCATCTTGTGAAGTGCACGGTTCAAAACTCGCAGATCCAAGATCGGTCGTAACCCACCGCTTTTCTTGGGCACAATGAAGTAAGGGCTGTAAAACCCCGACCTCATATCGGCTGGAGGGACCGGCTCTATTGCATCCTTCGCCAGTAGGACTGCAATCTCCGCGAGCAAGACAGGGGCATCGACGGCTTTGACTGAAGTGAACCGGATGCCCCTGAACTTGGGGGGGACGCCGGGCGAACTGAATCGCATAGCCGAGTCTGATGGTCCGCAGGAGCCACCGGGACGGGCTGGGGAGCGCTAACCAGGCTCCGAGAGACCGCACCAGCGGGGCCAACGGGCCCACCGACATGCCCGCGGTGGGGCAGCGAGGTGGAACACAGGGACCGGCCCCAGGGCCTGTGACGGCCTGACCTGTGACGGCAGGGGGCGGGGTCTGGGTGTGTAGTGTAGCACTCACCTGATTTCTCCTCGCGTGGGAGGAGACACAGGAACCCGGCTTGAGGCTTGTGACAGCCCGGCGTTTGACGACTTGAAGCGGGGACTGGAGTGCTACTGCCCTTACCTGGTTCCACGAATGGGCAGGAGGGGTGCTCTTGGGCACCACCCGCTGCCTGCTGGCGAGAGAGGAGGAGGGAAGCGATCCTGTGATGCACGGATCACCACTCTCCTCCTCTTGAGACCCGGAGATTGAGGAGACCGCTCTTTACTGATGTTTTGGGTACCGCTGGCTGCTGGGCCAGAGGCGGAACAAAATGAACAAAAGATACTCCACCCGGCCCTCCTCCGGGGGAGGGAGTGGTGCAGTCACCATCTCCCGATGAGCAGTCTCCTCCATCTCTGGGTCGACCGTCCCAGGGCCTCTTGCACTTGCGCTTGCCGCCAGGTTTGGCGGGGGCCTGGACGGGCTGGGCGTCCTGCCTGCGACCGGCTCCACGACGCTGCCTGGTGAAAGGCTGCTGCGGCTGCGCGGGAGCGGGGGCGGCCGCAGGGGGGCGCCCACGGCGACGAGCAGGCTGAGTGGCTGCAGCCGGAGTGGAAGCAGCAGGTTTCCTCCGGCGCATGATGTGTTTGCCTCAGTCTGCTTCTGGGCTGCCGAGAACTGCTGGGCAAAGCTCTCGACAGCGTCGCCGAAAGGGCCGGTCTGTGACACGGGAGCATTCAGGAACTGTACCTTCTCCTGCTCCTTCATGTCAGCGAGACACAGCCAGAGATGGCGCTCCTGGACATCGCACGACCCAGAGACTGTGCGGTCACCTTCGTCACTCGTAGCGCGAGGTCCGTCGCAGCACGCAGCTCATGTAGAACCGCCAGGTCGTGACCACCCTCGTGCAGGTCTTTCAGTGCTTTGGCCTGGTGGACCTGCAGCAACGCCATAGCGTGGAGGGCGGAAGCCGCCTCCCCACAGGCTCTATAAGCACTGCCAGTTAGACCTGACGAATACTTAGAGGCCCGTGAGGGGAGACACGGATCACCCCGCAGGGTGGAAGCGGCTGTTGGACACAGTTGCATGGCCACAGACCGTTCCACCGAGGGGATGCCCGCATACCCCAAAGCGGCTCCACCATCGAGGGTGGTGAGAGCGGAAGAACTACAAGATGTGTTTCGGGCAGTGAAAGGTGCCCTCCACGATCTTGTCAGCTCCTCATGCACTTCCGGAAAGAATGGCACCGGAGGGGGGCGCTGAGAACCAGCGCCAGCGCCACCCCCACCGAGGAACCACTCGCCCAGCCTCGAAGGATCGGGACACGGTGGCTTTTTAGGATTCCACACGAGCCCGACATTCTCGGCGGCCCGGGAAAGCATAGCCGTCATCTCTGGGTCTGGCACGGACAACGCTACCACACCCGAAGGGGGCAACGCAGCCGGGTCATCATCCCCGGAGAGAGAGGGCCCGCCCTCCGATGCAGTGATCGACATCTGGTCGTCAGAGGGGGCACCGAAGGAAACGCGTGGCCAGCGCGCTCCTTCGGCAGCTCCACCGGCTGCGGAGTGCTTGAGGGGTGAGGAGCTCCACTTGGGGAAGCCCTCACCGTAATCTTCAATCACCTCTGACTCCACCGGATCCAGTGTGCACGCCGGATCACGGCAGGCAGAGGGACTCTGCCATGTTTGACATAGCAGAGTCGCACTCCGAGATGGTCATGTCCCCGCAAGAAGAACATGAACCATCCACGAAAGCCACCTCAGCGTGCTGAATGCCCAGACACGTGAGGAAGCGATCGTGACCGTCCTGAGGCGCCAGGAAACGACCACGCCCAGAAACGCACGGGTGAAAAGACATCTTTAAAAAGACGCGATCACCCGTGTTGCTCTTTTAGAGAAATTGCTCTTTCAGAGAAATGCTCTTTTAGTGCTGAAGCACGCAGGGGAGCTGACCACCGCACACTCCTAGTGTGGCTGTCAGCAGGAAGACGATCTTTCTCTCCCGGACACCGTGACCACCGCTGCCGCGCTGTAACGCCCGCACTCGCTCGCAGAACACTCTCTTGGAAGGGAGAGCAGTAGCTTTAACCACTACCGCTCGGCTCCGAAGCGAAAGGATAATTGATGCGGTGCATCAGCTGCCTCTTATGCTCACGCTGTGATCAGCGGCAGCTGGATGCAATAATCGCATGCCAATGTCCATTGGCTCGTTTAGTTACACTCGAAGTGGATTGGTCTCTCTGGCGAGATCCCAATTTCGTCGGTCATCCGACGTGACTCGGAGTGACCGACTGAAAGGGGAACTACTGTTTTCCGGTATAACCTTTTGATGAATATTTTTATATTTTATGAACAATTGAACTGAGATTCATGCACAGTTGAAAAATAAATTATATTCCCTACTTGTTCAGTTTATGATGAATTGTCAGTCATATGAGAAGATGCCAAGTGTGTGCATGTGTATGGTAGACGTTACCTAACAAACTGGTATGGCCTTGTCTATACTGAAGGTGCCTGCAGGGCTTGGCTGGACGTATCGGCATGGCGATGCCGTTGATGGGATGCGTTGTGTGTTTGTAGTGTCGTGTTGGCTGACACTGGCTGACATAATCAGGTCACCGAAACGGTCAAAGCCCAGGGCTACAGGCTCTGCTCTCGACCTTATTACTGACGCACATTATTCAGTTTGAGCCTGCTAAAACACCCACCACCCTTTTGAGCCTCGTTCCCCGCCCTTCTTTTGCTTTTAACATTAAAATGATACTAATACAGGCCCCAGACATGGCCAGGGGAGCAGCAGATGCTGCCACAGACAAAAAAAAAAAAAAAGGAAAAGGTTGGAGTAAAGAGATGAGGCAATGTGTTACTTTAGACTGAAGCACTCTTTGTTTGGTTAGGGTGTTGATTTAGCTCTTAGGCATTAATGTTGGCCAGATATTAGATTACTAATATAATACAAATGTGGCTGTGTTGCTTTAAGCTCAGTCTATAAGTAGCAGAGTTTTCCCTCAGCTGCCACACAGCTGAATATTGTCTCGTTTGGGATGAGAGATTGCTATGGTGTCTTAGAAAAGGATGCATATTTGCGGAGGAATGTTGCAGCATTTTAGTAGGCCTGCTGTGATTATTAATCGTCTGATCGCATCTGATCGTTATTTGCTCTAACTGCTATAAATGTGCAGTTTAAATTTCAGTCAAAATTGCCATTTAAATAAGAGAAATGTGAGCATTTAAACAAATACAAACCAAGGATTAACGTGTAATAATAGTAAAAAAAACACTCTGGTTTTACTGTTGTTTAATATTTGCATCATGTAACACATTCTTCGTCATTTGAGTTTCACACATGTTAATTGACGTAGTCACAGGATGAAGAGATGAGTCGGTTAATTTATTTCTGTGGAAAGAGAAAGAAAAATGTACAAAAAGACTACTGTAAAGTACACAAAGACAATCAAATGCCTTCCTTCATGTGAAATAAAGTCTTGTAGGATAATTATATTATATTGTATCATATTATATTATATTATTAAATTATATTATATTATATTATATTATATTATATTATATTATATTATATTATATTATATTATATTATATTATATTATATTATATTATATTATATTATATTATATTATATTATATTATATTATGTGAAGTGAACCAGTTCAAATGTAAAGTGGACAAAGATTAAAGTTGAAATATGTTAATTTTTAAAATATTGTTTTTACAGCCTTGTATGTTACAAAATCGTATATTTCTGAGTAAAATATGAAAAGAATGAATTAGGCTTGTAAATGACATGAGCAAAACAGACAATGGATTAATTGCAAACATTTGTTTGACAATTTATCGTCAGCTCAGAATTTATGATCGTGACAGGCCTACATCTGAGAATTAACACACATTCAAGTAAACTGTTTAATACTACGATTAACCTAGCCTGGTATGTTTATCTGTGAAATTTATCATTTGACAAATAATTACGGTTAAAAAATGTCTTGTTGTGAAAGATACATAGTGAAAGAAACAGAGAAAGAAAGAAAAATAAATAAATGAATAAATAAAAATAAATAAATAATGATAATTTCAAATGTGTAATTTAATACTAATTAACATATTGTGTTTACTGTGTAATTTTCTGTTCTTTAAACATTACAATTGTTTTATAAATGGATTATATTAACATGCAATATGAATAACATGGACACATAATATAATGTGTTATTGTTTTAGCATAAACTTTCTTGCCAGTAAAGTCTACAATTCATGTTAATAGTTTTTTTATTTTTTATTTTAATCTTTATATATAAAGGAAATCATTTCATCTAATTTAACCAAATATTGCTAAACTTTGACCAAGACTGCATCAGAAAATACAGTGTTTGACCGTTTCTGATCTGTGTTTCTTTCACAGCGATGGGTGTTAGAAGTTTGGAATTCTCTCTCAATATGTGTCCCCATCCTATTCCCCTCCAAACAGCGGGCAGTAGGGCAGAAAATGGGCAGGGATATTGCCTGCCGGCCATGGCTAACGCTGAAGATTGGCCTGGCTGCAGGAAGAGATGACATTCCCTGGGAATCACTGCCTGTATAATCCTAATGAGTTCTGCTCAAAGAGGAGAAACAGAGAGAGAGGGAGAAAAGGAGGAAGGGAGATGAACGCTCGCCACAGTGTAAAACACATATAAAGTGTGGAAGAACAAAAGCAAGTCTTATATAGTATAAGAACAAGAAAAAACAGATGTATACAGATGTATGATACAATACATGGACCCTTTAGAATTTACTTCATAGTAATTCCTTTATCTCTTGCCATTTGAGGCAGGTGTTCCTCATGCGGACAAAATACATGATCAGATTTAAAAGCGTAGCACAGGCTCATGCTGGATTGGTTGACAATGTTTCAGGAGATTGTTTACATCAGACCCCCAACGTGATCGAGTCACCGGTAAAGTCCACATATGTTTCACACAGTTTTACCAAATCAGATGGATTTATATTTGCTATGCTTATACAGATTTATGAGAAACATGTCAACTCTAACATGTCATACATTGATGGAAACCATTTTAAACTTAATTTGTCCTTCTGCATCATTTTTTTTTTTTTTTTTTCTAGATTAACTGCTTTATTTGGGACTATCATCATACACTGTAATTTCAACCCACATCAGTCTAAAAATGTAAAGGGTTAGTTTACCTGAAAATGAAAATTCTGTCAACCCACATGTCATTATAAATCTGTATGATTGACTTCTGTGGAACATAAAAGAAGACATTTTGAAGAATGTCTGTCCATTTACTGTCATTGGGATCTAAAACAACACTGGATTTCATTGACATTCATTGTGTGGACAAAAATTTAAATGATCAAAATCGGAATAAAATTACCTTTGTTCATGTTCCACAGAAGAAAGAAAGTCATACAGGTTTAGAATGACATGAGGGATGACTGAATTTTCATTTTTGGGTGAATTATCACTTAAAGTTTATTTTCTTCTCCGAAATCATTTTTAATCCTAATTTAGCCTCTATATGAAGTAGATTTGAAATGTTCAGTGTTAATCAGAAAGTTGATATAACATGCGTTGACATAACCCTATTTAAATGATCTGTACAGACCAAGAATCCAATAAATTAAAATATTCAACGAGACACATGTACATGTAGCAAACAATAAAACAATAATGTAATCTGCATAATTTAGTTTTGGTGTGCATGCTGGAAAGTACAGCAGTAGTACACAAAGTACAGGCCTACAGCATAATTGATTAAACTAGTGAAAGAAATCAAATTGAAACTCTGAAACCTCATAAAATCATATAGAAATGGCAGAAAGGATTGACAGTGTTTTTTACAGTGCGGATTTTGTTTGCGGTTAATGCAGTTGCAGGTGTAAAAACAAGTCTCGTATGCCACAGTAAGCTGAGAGCGCTGTGAATGGGGCTATTCAGAGCAGCCCGGGACAGTATGTAGCTGTCAGCTCGTGTGCTGTATTATTGCTTGTGTTAGAGCAGCCACTTAGTCCAATGAGAGTGAATAATTGAGCGGAACAAGCCCTGAGACAAGACAGCATGCAAATGCCATGTCGGGGGACACGAGCGCCACACTGCACAATAAAATATGCTAAGTGGCAGGAGAGAGGGCCGCGGAGGATTGAGAGGGAGCGATAAAGAGCGACAGAGGGAGGGAGAGAGAGAGAGATAAATTATCTGTCGCTTAATGCGAAGCAACGCAACCAAATGAGCCGTGGTGAGGGTGAATTACACATAGTCAGCCCTCCTTTTTTCCACCGCTCCATCGTCATTATGTCAAAGAGAGGAGGGAACAGGCGAAGGAGAGGAACGGTCAGAGATTATACAGATGCAGAGCTTGTTAGCGCAGCTGGGGGTCTTCTGGCAGACGAGGGTAAATTATGCGCAATAGATCAATGGGGCTTTTTCAGTCTAGGTGGTATATCAGACATGTGCACACACATTGATACACACACACACACACACAAGGGGAAAAGCCCTTTTTAACACTTTCCGTTCCTCCCAGTTTTATTTTTTTGGTGTGTTTTGCACTTTTGTTTCTTGACAAAGTATGTGCTAGTCTTGAACTAGAACTCAATGTGTCTGCACATTGGTACAGCCCATGTCCGTACCACTAGGCCAAGGGTCTTTAAACTTTTTCTGGCCTTTTCTTAGTGGAAAATGTGAATCGCTGTGATTTAAAGCATATAGTATCATATTAATGTATTTACATACTTTATGATTCTTCATTGCAGAGTAATTGGGTTTTATATATAAATTTGGTTTAATTTTGATAGGATCTTAACTTTAGATTAGCTTAACTTAATATTGTATTAATAATATTGTATCTTAATATTGTATTTTTCAATTAAACATAATAAACATCATAATTTGTTTGAGGGCAAACAAACCTCCTGCAGACCCCCTAGTGGTCGTGGACCCCCTTTTGAAGAGGCTAGGCCAAGGATCCAGCTTTAAGATTAACATAAAACAATATTTACAACCTATTTTAAAGCTGTAAGATGACATATTTCTAAATTAAATAAGATATTCAGAGAGGATTTTTTTTTCTTAACGCAATATTGAATTCACTGAATTGTGAAAATTGAGTCTTAATTGGTGAGCATAAAGTCAATTATGTAGTACTTCTATGCACCTTGGAAGAATTTGTGCTTATTAATCTTTCATAAGAAGACCAGGAACATATACACTGCCATTCAAAAGTTTGTGGTCAGTATTTATTTATTTTTAAAGAAATTAACACTTTCATTCAGCAAGGATGCATTCAATTTTTCAAAAGTGACTGTAAAGACTTACATTGTTACAAACGATTTCATTACATCTAAAATACATGCTATTCATTTTGAACTTTCTATTCATCGAAGATTCCTGAAAAAAGTGTTTCCCCAAAAAAGAATATTAAGCAGCAAACTGTTTTCAACCTTCATAATAAGAAAAGTTTATTGAGCAGCAAATTAACATATTACAATGATTTCTAAAGGATCATGCAGCACTGAAGAAAATTCAGCTTTGCCATCGCAGGAATAAATGACATATTTTTGATCAAATAAATGCAACCTTGTTAACTTTTGAAAGGTAGTATAAATAGTGTAAAATTTGATGTCATGGTGACTACTATATGTATTATTAGTAAAAAAACTGAGTAATATTTTATGAGTAATATTTTTTATTACGCACTGTTGGGTGACTCAAGCATTTTAATCTCCTTCATTAATGCATTGCATGCTGCTTGTGAGTGTAGTTGTGGTACTCTGGATGAAAGAGGTCTTAAGACTTGCAATTCCACTGACATAAACCGTTGTTGTGTGTCGGGAGGAGGTGTCGGGTCCTTTTCTCCAGCGCAGTTGTTCTACATGGCTCATTGAAGCCATGGCCTTGAGAGGTAAAACACTGCAGCTACAAAGGGTTACGGCCTTTGATCTGTGACAACTGGAGAAAGGGGTGTATGGAGATCAGAGAAAAGGACTGTGGGAGGAGGGCATCCCTTATGGATACTAGGACCAGAATTATAATATTGTGTGTGTGTGTGTGTGTGTTTTATTGGGGGACGAGTGGTTAAGAGGCTACGTTATTAACTTGGCCCTTCTCTGCATTTTACACACACACATACACAGA
This sequence comes from Spinibarbus caldwelli, assembly GCA_039654775.1. Classification (NCBI taxonomy): domain Eukaryota; kingdom Metazoa; phylum Chordata; class Actinopteri; order Cypriniformes; family Cyprinidae; genus Spinibarbus; species Spinibarbus caldwelli. The sequence continues at coordinate 16,527,535 of CM077263.1, forward strand.
TTTTTCCTCTGGTCTTATGATAGATAATACAGTCAGTGGTGTGCACCAGCACACATAAAGGTACTCAGAGCCTGACCTTTAGAGAGGAGCAGAGAGCACATTTTGTGTGGGGGGCTTTCATCTGCCCATACTTGTCTGTGTGTAGACTGTGTACGTTCATCTGGTTTTGTGGTTCAGTGCAAGTGGTAATGAATGAGTGTGTGTATGTTTTTCAAGCCTCTCTCAAAAATAAAAAGGTTATACAGTCTATTTTCTCCACCCCGTACTAAGTAGCCCTCTATTCGGTCAAATCTGAGGACTTTGATACTCTGACACTGATGAGGTCCTCAGAGTATATGAAGTGCTCTAGCTTGATGTCTTTGTTGTGTTTGTCAGGTACAAAGATTATGAGTGATCATGATCTTTGTCATGTCCAAATGAATAAAGCTGTACCATGCCGAGCCAATAATAAAGAGTATTTTTCCACAAACATAAATCAACATGCATCCATGAGGAGATATATGTGTGTATGTGTGCGTAAAATGTTGTGTAAGTAAATAATAATATTAATTATATATGAACTAACTTTCCAAATTGTTTTGAAAGAAAAAATGCTGTAATTGCTAAAAAGTGACGTTGAAGCCATTTACGTTACAAAAGATTTTTGATTTCAAAAGACTGAAAAAAAGAATGAAAAAAATCATCATAGTTTTCACAAAAATATTAAATAATGTAAATATTAAGCATGTTTCTGAAGCACCAAGTCTGCATGTTACATTTCTGAAGGATTTATAACACTGTACACATGCAAAATGATTGCCAAAAATTCAGAACAGAACAGAACATTACAGAACAGAAATTACATTTTAAAATAAATTAAAATAGAAAGCAATTATTTAAAATTGTAATAATTTTTCACAATATTACTGTTTTTACTGTATTTTTGATCAAATAAATGCAGCCTTGGTGAGCATAAGAAAACATTAAAAAATCGTACTATTAGAGTAGATTAAATATTGTTGATTGCTGTGAGAATAATTCAACCGGAATTATATTTCTCTCTCCTTTCCATCTTTATAGATCATTGGTACGATCCCTCTGATGCCTAACTCTGTAGGACCTTCCAGCCAATCAGGGGGCGGCACTCCCTCACTGCAGGTCCAGCCAATCACACCGCAGCTGCTGACCAATGCACAGGGTCAGATTATAGCCACTGTGATTGGCAACCAGATCCTGCCAGTGATCAACACCCAGGGAATCACACTGTCACCCATTAAACCTGGACAGCAGGTATGCAGTGACTGCTTAAAATAATGATTTTATGGTGTGTTGATGTGATTTACATTTTATATGAAGCTTATTAGATCTGAAAACTTAATATTACATATAAATTTTCAATATAAGAAACATTTAAAGTGCTGAATATGACACTGGTGTGCTGACATTTTGTGAAATATGCATAATATATCCTAATAATCCCATAGTAACCAATAAAATACAACATCATAAAGGCAAAAACATGTGCAAGCCAGATACTGCATGCCAAGAGAACCCAATCATACAGCCCTTGCACAGTAACACTGCATTTAAAGGCCTTGCACCTATAATAATACATAACAATATCCAAACTTTCATATAAATCATCCTCAAATAACAATGATCAAACTCTTATATCAAATAATAATCAAAAAGGTAGGAAGAAAACACATTTAAAGAGCCTCACAACAGTGCAAAACACAGCAGACTATACGGGCATGCATATTATTCATCGTCCCACCCTATAATCTACAGCGGTCGACAATAAAAACATCTATAGGTCAACCTCATTTCTGTTGGAGCAACTCTATGTCATATTTACTGGAACTTTTGATCACGGACGTAAACGCAGTAATGCATTTGTAATAATGTTTATGGATTTGTCTGCGTTTCAATTGACTCCCAAACATTTTCATGCAGTGATAATTTATAGCTGTCAAACACGGTGGCGGCAGAGAGATCCACTGAAGCTCGGTAATTCTCACAGACCTGTGACAGTTCTGACAGTGTGTGCAACACTACTGACGTCTCTCAGCATCCGAAGAAAAACACACTCACGCACAAACACACAGAGGAGAATTAATAGTGCAAGAGAACAGCAGAGAGAAGCCAACCCACTTTTAGACAGATGAGACGCTTGCTTTCTTGAAGAGTGGAGATGCACCATCTACAAGAGGCGCTCGATGGTGCATAAAACATGAAAATGTATGGTGCCGCAGTCATGCCACATTGCCCATAATAATGACTCATATTGTAGCCACATAATTTTGATTTCTGGGCTCAGTAAACATTTGTGTTTTCCTTTTTGTGTTAAGGTTTTGGTGCTGAATAGCCAAACGCTGTCGTTCTTTTTTGTGTACTTTAAACTATCTGACAGCCATGTTCAATGGGAAATTGCATGGGGAGTGAATGCAACCTCTAGAATCTCCACCCATCCACATTTCTCATCTCTAATAAACAGGCTATGAATTTCTAATAAAAGATGCAACAGTTTTGCCTTGTAAACAACCACATAATTCCAAATCGGTTTTCTCTTGAAACGGAAATAACCTCTTTATTTATTTTCTGTAGTTTCATGATCAGATTTCTTGTTCAAAATTGTGAAGCTTTCAGAATAGTATGTCCATAAATGCTGAGGGGAGGAAAAAAAATGTATATATATATATATATATATATATATATATATATATATATATATATATATATATATATGGTCACACTTTATTTTAATGTCCAATTCCTGCCATTAACAAACCATTAACTATGACTGTTGCCTCAATAAACTCCTAATTTGCTGCTTATTAATAGTTAGGTAGGATTAAAAGGTAGGAGTAAATATGGTTATGCAGAATATGTGCTTTATAAGTACTAATAAACAGCCAATATCTTAATAAAAGGTATGCTAATAAGCAACTAGTTAATAGTGAGAATTTATATATATATACTGTATATGTATGTATATATATATATATATATATATATATATATATATATATATATATATATATATATATATATATTAGGGCTGTCAATCGATTAAAATATTTAATCGTGATTAATCGCATGACTGTCATGAGTTAACTCGCGATTAATCACAATTTAATCACACTTTTTTATCTGTTCTAAATGTACCTTAAATTAATACTTTTCAAGTTTTTAATACTCTTAAGTGACACGGGCATGGACAAATATGGATGTTTTATGCAATATATGTTTATTATTAGTGAAACCATAGTTAATCTAGAGCATGAAGACTGGACGTGTTTCAAAGGTCATAGATGTTTTTCAAAGAACTTGTTCATGTCTATTACACACATGAAAAAAGAACATAGAAATACCAGGTTCCCATTACTTCTCTTTATTTGCACTGAGCAATTGACTTAGACAAGCCTGTTTACATTTTCACACTACAGGGCAGCTCACTTCTTCTGAACATGCTAAATGTACATTTATTATTTATTATTACATTTGTTTGCCTCTCTGTGCCCACATACTGTATTTTGATGCAGCTAAATTCTCAATAAAACTGTTTTCATTGATATATTTTTTTCATAGATATATTTTCTGTTGTCAGATAACGGAATGAATATGAAATAGTGACTAAAACGCAACCCATTAAGACTAGGCTACATAACCAGCTCTACCTTCCAAGATGTTAATCTGCATAAAAATCCTGATTTATAATCGAGCCGTCGTCTGATAAAATCAAATAAGCTATACATAAGATAAAGACAATAGCTGTTCTGTGATTTCGGCTATACTTGCATGTAAAATTAGACAAGCAACATAATATCGGTTTTAAAGCAGCACTATGTAACTTTTGGCGTTCTAGCGGTTAATAAACAGAACTAAATAAGGTTTGGGCAAAAACTAAAGATTGGTCGCTAGGCTCTTTTTAAAAAAAAAAATTAAAAAAAAAAAGTTGCTAAAGGGGTCTGAAAAGTCACTAAGTTGGCAACACTGACAGCATCTCCATCCATTTCTCCAACCACGGGTTAGGCCACGGCTCAAACAGAAAATGCGCGCTGCGTTAATCGCGTGTTAATAAAATTAGCGCCGTTAAAATGAATTTGCGTTAACGCGTTAATTTTGACAGCCCTAATATATATATATATATATATATATATATAATTATTATTATTATTATTATTATTATTATTATTATTATTATTATTATTACAGGTAAAGAAAGACAATAGAATAATCACAAGATAGAAACCATATGTGTGGTAACATGATTTTAGTGTGAAAATATCAGTTATTGACCTTTTCTGTGCAAATTATATCCAATTTTGCAGCTTCTTTGCGATGATAATATATCCTTAACCAAAAACAAACAAAAATTCATGAGAACAAGTTTGCAGCTCAAATAATACTTGAGTTTTAAGAGAATAATTAATATGAGTGCTTTTGCAAAATTATAAGTTTCACATTTATGCTTTTAAAACCTCTAAAAATTGACCCCATTCACTTCCTTTGTAAGTGGCTCACCATAACCTCAATTCTTTTTTTAAACAAAACATAGGAATGAGTCAAAATGAAGGGTAATTAATATTTTTCCACAAATGAACCTTGAATATCACTTTATCGCCTTGAATATCAGCTTGAACATCTACCATGGTAATTCAGGTATGTTCAAGAACCATGTATATACTGGTAATATATCAAAGTATACCATACTGTAGTATTATCACACTTTTTTGTCAGGGTTTATCTATTAACATTGTGTTGTTGTTGTTCACCATGTGTGTAACAGCTCGTGTGTGTTTTCACAGCTGCCGCAGACCGGTCAGACTTCACAGGTTCCTCCTGTGTCTCAGCCAAGTCTGCTCCGTATGCCCCACAGCCAGAGCCCCCTCCGCCAGGCCTCTTCCTCCTCCTCAACATCATCATCCTCATCATCAGCTCTTAGCGTCGGGCAGCTAGTCAGCAGTGAGTGTGCACCATATCTCTACATATTAGCTGATCGACTTTTTCTGCACAAAAATGCTTTATACAAAGAAAATGGTGGATATCTGATTTTTAGATGAGCGTTAATGAAAATATTCTGCCGTTTCATTCTGTTTTTATCAGATTTTAGCTGATTCTGTCGTCTAGCTGACCAAACTGTAGACCTAATGAATGGAAGGTTGTGTTTAGAACGGCTTTGGCCTCGAGAAGCACCACATATAAATCACTCCCTCCAGCCTGTCAGAGCCACGGCGGCCCTTTTAAAAACTGTTTTACTTAGATAAATTCTCATTTGTCATAGCCAATTGGCCTAAAACCATCTGCAATGGAGTTTTAAATTCAATAAACAGGAAGTTGCCATTGATCAACTTGCTGTGGATATAACCAATGGACTGTTGTGTTTTCATTTTTTTCTGTTTTATTTTGTTCAAAACATACATAATACCTTTAGCATTCTCTATTCATTTCATCAGTTTACCGCCGTGGCGCAGCTCTCCATGCTAGATTGTGTTTGTCGCGATGTCCTTGGCTAACGTTAATTCCCCAGAACATGTTTTGAATGGAGGGGGGAAAAAAGTCTGACTGACCCCACAGCCACCACGTTCAGCTCAGATGGAAAAATGGCTTATTTTCAAGGACCTTGCACATTTTGCATTTGGCTAATCTTTTTTGTGTTTTATTTGATGAGGCGGAAATCACAGTATCAAATCACATTTTTGGGTTTTGTTAAGACATGAAATCGATGAATGCAATAACAAGGCAAAAGGCAATGTGCCCTGACGGTTTGTCATAAATGATTATTATGTGGTCAAAATACAAAACCGCTGCATTTAACTCAGGGATTTTCAATATTGCACAGGAACAAGTTCAGGTTTCAAAATTTGATTTGCATATGAGGAGTGACAGGGTGCTGGTTCAATAGATTTTGACTTTAAATATGTCTGATGGATTCTTTTAATAATTCATTCATAATGACGCCCATGAATTATTTAGTCACCAAACTTTTCTTATGTAAGCAAGATGTAAGACCACCTGGCAGTGATGTATAATACCTAATCACGTTTTATTAGCCTAAAATGCCATCTTGAAACTACAGACCCTGAAGTGCATTTCTAAAGCTGCTAAATTAATCAAATTGAAATTTAATTTCTGCATACCTCTGTCTTTTACAGCAAAATGACTGATAATAGGGTGTAACATGAATATGCATTGCTTTCAGAAAGGCATTTTTGAATGCAATTCATGGAAGCATTCATTTGAAAAGTGTAATTCTAGCTTGACTAATGAGAACAGATTTCAATGTAGTGTTGAATTTAATGTCACTGGCTTTCACACTTACATTATGTAAGCCAGGAAATCCGAAACCATATCTTAAGAAATATCAATGGTTGGAAAATAACACAGGAATAATAGATGAATGGAAGCTATTTTGAAGTCATTCTTGTCAGAGTCATATTATACATAAATTCAGTTATGCGTTTACTCTCTGAAGACTTGAGAGATATTACTGGTTTTTATTTTTTATGTTAGATCATGCAAGATAATAACAAGAAGATGAAGATAAGTCAAAACAAAAACATAAATGCAATATATTGAAAAAGTAAAATGAAAATGATTTCATAGAAATAATTTTTTGTTCAAGCATCTGCTCGAAAGAGCTGGAAGGTCTTCAATGTTGATATTACTTTGTATAAAAGTGGAGTAACATTACATTGTTTCAAGGTTATGAATTTGTGAATGGAGAGTTGCAGCTTTGACTTTTCTCTTCTGTTTTACAGACCCTCAGACTGCCCCTAGTGAGGTGGATGGTGTGAACCTGGAGGAGATTCGAGAATTCGCCAAAGCGTTTAAAATTCGCCGGCTGTCTCTGGGTCTGACTCAAACTCAGGTGGGCCAGGCTCTCAGTGCAACTGAAGGCCCTGCCTACAGCCAGTCTGCCATCTGCAGGTATGGAGGTCTAACGGCTACCAAACAGATCAAATAGTACTGAAAATTTAAAAAATGAATAAAAATGTGCATTCTATCCATTCTATCTATTCTATTAAAAAAAAGTGATAAAAATTAGCATTTTATACAATCATTTTTTATTGTGCAAACCATAATCGTAATCTATAGACAGGTAGATAGACAGTAGTCTACTTTACACATTAGTGTCACCCTACTTATATTTAACAACAAATAATTAAGATGTTAAACAGAGATGTCAACTGACGTGCAATTTATTTCAGACACATCTGTTTTAGTCCAGTCTGTGGCTGTCTCCACTCATCTTTGCACTGTCTATATGAAAAGATTCAGTTACTAATGTAAAATACATCGGCTTTGGTATTACAAGAAGCACTTAAACCACTTAATAATTTCTAAGGTCCATTGCCATGTATTCACATGACATTTAGCTGAAAGGAACTTGACTTTTAATAAATGTGGTTTTCTACAGTGGAACAGCAAAACGGATTTGGATATAAACTAGGACATTTTGTAGCATTAGTAAATCAAATATTTAACATCATCATTATAGTACAAACTCTGTTGTTCATTGAGGGGACTTTAGTAGTTACTGTATACATCAGGGGAAAATTTGCACCAAAAAGAGGACACACATAATGTCAGATTACATTTACAGAGCATGCCATATGTTATCACTCAAAACTTTTCTACTCTGGAAATAAATAATAAAAAAAAAGGAAAAGAAAGGATAAATGCATAAAACGTAGTGCAACTACTGCATGCTTTATGGTAGAAGGCACTTTCCAGAAATTAGGCACAAAAATAATTTTCTTAAAAATAAATAAATAAATGCATAGATACATAAAATAAATAAATAACTAAATGGATGTTGACTGTCAACCTCAGAAAAAATAAAAAAAAAATGGTGATTTACATTTGCTGATGAACTAATTTCCCATAAATTAAAATTTGTTTCTTGTTGACCTTGAGGGATGAAATCAAATAAATTGATAATGTGTAAATATTATCTTTGGTACTTAGTACTTAAAATTAGTTAATAATTGAATATGTGTTTTACTATGATTAATTGGATACAAGTTAATATAATGTATTATCATAATTGCACAATACAGTATGAGTATCTAACTTTTATAATACTGTAGTTCTCAAACATAAACATGGGATGTGTGCCTGTAATACTTTACAAAAGTAATGCAAAGCATACCCTGTTCAAGGAAAGTGCAAAATAAGCAATATGAACAATAATCTAAATAATAAAAACACAACATGCATTAATTACCACTTGATATAAAATGACTCAAACCTTGTTTGAATGAACTTGCCACACAACATCTCTGTGTGACACATTAAGGTTTATAGTTCAGTTTCCTGTTTCCTTTTCATTTTAATGCAGGGGGATTGTAAAAGGCTTATGGTTCATCTGATGAGACACTTGTGTTTATCTGACATGCCTCCGTCACACGCCTTTTAAAATTTCATCATATCAGCAACAAACGACCGATAAAACCTGAAATTGCTCGGTGGAGGGAGAGTGAGGGAATTCCTTATGAAGCTTCAAACTAGTGCAGAAAGTCTTAAAAATCCTGCATGAAATATTTAGCCGCATGCATTATTTAGATATTTATAGCATACATTAAAAGCCATTAGTTTCCAAAATAAACAGGTGATGTGATGTTTTTCTCTATATGCATCCTTTCATCTTGTCAGAAGGGAAGGGGATTTTTTTTTTCATTATTTGTTCATTTGTATGACATTGGACATGACAGTGTGCAGAGTGTTTTTGGCTTTAAAGGCAGACTTCACATGCTTTAGTTTAGTTAACATCAGCAGAGACAAGAGGGGAAAGAGGTGAACGCGTTTTCGCTTGTGAGTGTGTGAGCTCTTGGGGCTCTTGTAGTCTTTGCTCAGTCAAACTCGGCCTGACAGATGTCTCTATCTTGTCCGATCTCATAGTTCACAGCGGAAAAAAGCTTTATTGGTTCGTCTGAACAATCACAAAGGTGCATCGTCAAACTGATCAGAGACAGGGGTCATTATTAAAGCCCGGAGAATCCAGATGCTTTATGACTGATGTGAAGCATTTGACATCACTGCAATGAAATCATAAAATACACATTTGACATATTCAATTTATTGAGAATACGAATGTACATACTGTAGATAAATATTAAAATATTATCATATCCACTTGTTTAAATGTGTTAAATACACCATACTCAGTGCGTTAAATTAAATTTTCCTCCTTTTACACGGTGCGGTTCACAGCTGTTCCTGGCACAAGCCTTCTTTTGCATGCACCGTTGCACACGGATGCTCATAAGATGTCATATCATCACATAATTGCGAGATGGGAATCGCTTTTCCACTTTTAAGCCGTGTGGATTTACAACATTAATCCACACCAAAACACTGGATTCACATCAATGATTCATTTCTCAGGCTGCAAAGCTGCCATCTATAATTTGCACGACAAATTGGGCAGAAGAGCTGCTTAACATGACTGTATATATATTTAATCACACCTACTTTTCCTACTGCAGTTTGCTTGCTTCATTTCTATCTCAAGGCTGCCCTCTTTATTCACCTCAAAAAAAACATTTATCTGATTCTTACCGGACATCTTTTGAATGGGAAGAGCAGAGAGAATTGTATCATGTATATTTAGTAAATGTTCAGACAAAACCTTTGAAATTTTACCTCTAAACATCCTTTACATACAGTAAATGTTATTATTGGTATTATTAATTTATGACATATTTGAATCTGGCATATGCTTTTAATCAGAAATAATGCATTAAATTGGTCAAAAGTATCAGTAAAGACATTTTTAATGTTACAAAAGATTTTTATTTCAAGTAAACTTATGAAGCAGCACAACTGACATTCAACATAATCGAATGATTTATGAAGGATCATGTGACACTGAAGACTGAAGTAATGGCTGATGAAAATTCAGCTTTACCATTACATGAATAAATTGCATTTTAAATATATATTCAAATAGAAAACTGAAAAATATTTCACAATATTACTGTAAAATTTGCTGTATTTTGAGCCTTGATGAATATGAAAGACTTTTAAAATGTTTATACCAATGACACATTTATTCTTGACCAATTACAGTTATCCCTGCTCTTCCCTCCTTTACCTAAAAAACATATAATAATAAAAAGAAAAGAAAAGAATAATAATATTGTTACTTCTTCAATCCAACACAGTTTTATATGACTATGATAAGAATTTGATTTTTGTTGATTCTCTTTCCTGTTCCACCTGCATTAGCATTATTAGATGTACTACTGTCTCTCTTCCACAAGACGCTGAAATACTTCACTTATTTCTGGTATTATTGCAGTGAACAGGGTCTAAAATTAAGAAATTGAATAAAACATGACTTAATAAATAAGTCGGCATATGCCTGGACTCCAGTATTGTTTCCTGCTCAGTTGGATTTAACAGGGTGCTGTCACTCATCTCCGCGCTGAAAAAAACGTCTTTGCATTTGAGGACCTGAGAGGGCGAGGGCCTTTGCCTCCGCTTCAGGCGTCTTTTCAAATGCCAGTTAAGATTCCATCAAAGGCCTCCTCACAGGAGCCTATCCAGGAGTTCAGGACCAAGAGAGACTATGTGTTGTTTCAGTCAGCAGTAGTTCACCTCTCTCCCCTCTCTCAGCTGGGCTTTTCTCCGTCTGCCTGACAGATGTCCATGTGTTGGATAGGAGCGCAGGTCAGGAAACTCACTGAAACATCTCTCCATTAAAGTCTGTAGGAGACACACTTTGGAAATCTCCCCGTTCAGTGGAGTCATTGGAGACAAAAGCTCTTTTTGTGGATCTTCTGTAACTATACACTCTGTGGCTGGTTATACAAGCTTTAGATCAGATCAGTGCTTCTCAAGGGGTTTGGATT